>AWOL01S0380782.1:0-17830 GCA_000715115.1 Nicotiana otophora
TTTCCACTGGGAGGCCTCACTGGAAACCTCACCGAACTCCGACCGGAATTTGAGTGAGAAAATATTAAACTTTATAAAAATATTAAACTTTAATATTTGAAAAGCTAATGAATATGCAGGCGTTTGAATATATTTGGTTGAAGTTGGAATATTTTTCTCAATTCATTTTAAAACTCGTCAACTAATTATCTTCTAATAATATTTTAAATATTTCTCATTTTGACCAATTATTTGCAAATACTGAATATTTGACAATTAGCCTAAAAATGTCCCAATAATCAAAACAGAAAAGAGCTAGTTCACGTGAAGCGGGTGACATGAACCATAAGTTGTTGTGCCGATAAAGCAATCTGTGGCAGTTATCAATTCCGCTTAGCATAAAGCACATGCTCCGTATCTCGGCATCTTTCTCCAGCGCACACAGTATTTTTGAACTAGTTTCAACAACAGTCCTGTTTTACTCTGTTTCCATTTTTCAAACTCTGCAACTATGGAGAGTGCAATTGCATTGACACGATTTTCCAGTCCATTAGTTACTGGGAGTTCCTCTCATCACCTTAGATCATTGTCACTTGTCAACTCAACACCTTTCTTTCCCAAATTGTCATCCGTCAAATACCCTTTTGCGACAATTTCACCTGCTCGTTTCATTGTCACGGCCTCCTCTTCACCGTCATCTCCTTCTACAACAGTTGCCGAATCTCAGGGTCTCAAGGTATCTAATTTGTTCGAAATTTCTATATATAATGTGTTGATTTTATGTATCTAATGGAAAATTGTAGCTTTACTATTGATTTGCTTGAATAGCAGATTAAATCTGTTCCTACAAAGCCTATTGAAGGTCAAAAAACCGGAACTAGTGGTCTACGCAAAAAGGTGTTTTTTCCTTTTTCTTTTCTGTTTATTCAAATAATTTAATGCATACAGTTCGTTCTAATTACTTTTGCTTTTTTTTTTTTTTTTGTTTAGGTTAAAGTGTTTATGCAGGAAAATTACCTTGCAAATTGGATACAGGTATGGTTCTCTCTGAACTTGTAGTGATAATCAATTCCAGTGTACTCAACTCTGTGTAATTGTTTTATGATGTTTCAATACAGGCATTGTTTAATTCTTTGCCACCAGAGGATTTTAAGAATGGATTGTTAGTCTTAGGAGGCGATGGTCGATATTTCAATAAAGAAGCTTCACAGGTAGTGGTCAAATTTTCGTACATAATCTGTGTTTCATGTGTATCCTTATTCCTGAAGAACTATTTGTGGTTTTCTGATCCCTAATGCATCTTAAGCTACAATGCAGATAATCATTAAAATTGCTGCGGGTAATGGTGTTGGTAAAATATTGGTTGGCAAGTGAGTGTCCTAAATTACACTTATAGCAATCTTCATGTTCATCATAGCATGAATGAATTCGTCAAATTTCACATCCTAGTGATCTTATTGCTTGAAATAATCTTAAATTTTCAAAAAGAGGAACTTTTTAACTACAGTGAGTTATTAAGCACTTTGTTACTTTATGTACTGTGAAACTTAGTCCTGCCAATTTAATCTGTATAAATCTGTTCTCTATGATTTTGAGAAGATAGAAATCCTCTTACTCAATCTTTATGTGCAATATAACTTAGAATTGCCTTGTCTAATTATAGACTCCATGAGCCATCTGTTGTTGTAATCAATCATTATTTCTTCTAAGAGCCCATATCCTTCTAGTTTTTATTCAACTGTTTGGATATAGCTAGATTGTTTCATTTCTTTTTCTGGGTTCCCTCGTTCTGGCATATTTCTCTGCTTATTTTTGTGCTCTTATCCAAAAAGTGAAAAGAAAATATTTGATATGTATAGATGACGAATCTCTGTTTGGCAGGGATGGTATAATGTCCACACCAGCTGTATCTGCTGTTATACGGAAGAGAGAGGTGATAATTCTGTTTTAATTATTTTATTTGCTTTCTCTTTGCTATTTTTGAATGACACTTAAAGCTAATCCTCAGGCAAATGGTGGCTTTATAATGAGTGCAAGCCATAACCCTGGTGGTCCTGATTATGATTGGGGTATCAAGGTAAATTTCTAGTCAGCAAATCATGTACTGGAAATTGTTCTTAGCTGTCCCATTGGCTGCTAAAATATACAGTAAAATTTGTTATTTTTTTTAAAGTTTAAAAAACTGGTTCCACATAGAATTTCCTAGATATGACTGATTTCTGATATTTAACCTCTCTAAACTGGCTATTCCAAGAACTTAGCATTTCTGATTGTCATTTTCTTTTGTCAGTTCAATTACAGCAGTGGCCAACCAGCACCTGAGTCTATCACAGACAAGATCTATGGAAACACTCTTTCTGTATGATCCCATTCGCTTGCGCTAAATACGCTATGCTATTTTTTGATTTAAATGACGTCTTGTAGCTGGAATACAACACAAGGTTCTTTAGTGCTGTATCTGCATAGACATGTGTAGTGTGGGTAACTGAAAGAAACTGTTAGGGTTCATTGGTAAATGATTCGGCATCTGAATTCCTTGTTTCATAAGGGTTATGCAGATTTCTGAAATTAAAATTGCTGACATTCCTGATGTTGATCTTTCTCAACTTGGAGTCACAAAATATGGAAATTTTAGTGTGGAGGTGGTTGACCCTGTGGCTGATTATTTGGAGCTAATGGAGGTGAGTGGCTGAAATTTTGGATCTCTGAAATTTTTTATATGCACTCCATGATACTATCTATAACTTAACTGATAATGTGCAGAATGTATTTGATTTTTCGCTCATTAGAGGTCTTATTTCGCGACCAGATTTCAGGTGTGTTGCTTTATGTCTTGCCAGTTATGAAGCATTGTTTTACTTTGTGCTTTTATGTACTTTTAATTTGCTACATCATATTTCCCCTGGACATTCCTCGGAGTTTGTTCCTCCATAGTTTCATGTACTGTTGATTTCTATAGCCTGTTCCCCAAACGGATGACTTCTGTGGTAGACTCACTTCTCTTCAAATATCTAGACTTATCTAATTTCTTTTGACAAGATGATAATTAACTTCAATCACCTAGTATATCCTGAACCCTTATGTGAATCTGGTTCTGCTTCTAGCATAACTATATCCATAGGTGAAATTTGGAAACCATAACTTACATTAAAGGAAATAGCTTATAGTAAAGGATAATTAGGAGTTTTTAGATTCAGCTAAGACATCATAAGTCCTGTGTACGTAATTATCATTAGTCATATGTATGAGAAATGTAGAATATCGACGTGAATATTTATAAGGCAAAAGTATTTCATAAGCTCTTAGAACAGCAAAACATCGTATTGTTGTGAAAGCAAAGTTCAGTCTTACCATTTTCATTTGACTGTCTTCTAAGATGGTAAGGGAAATATAAATGCATGTCATACTATTGCTGCAGTTCTGTCTAGCAGCAATGCAAGTTATGAATAGATGTTTGCAGGATTCTACGTTATTCCTACTTAAAGTAGATCACTCGCTGCATTTTTAGTAGGATTGAACTAAGTCATAAAGGGTTACTTTTTTGTTTTTTGACGATCCATCCCTCACTCTGTGTCTGCAGCTTATAAAAGCCTTTCAATGAAAAAAAAGATTAGGAGAATGGTGTCGTGGTTTGAATTGGAGGCCATTAGAGGCTAATGGTCATCCCCCTTGATAGTAGGAGGTGATTTTAGTGTGATGAGATACTCAGAAGAAAGGAGCCACCAGAACTGATTGGTTAGATCGTTAAGAGAGTTTTTTGATTTTATTGAGGAAATGCAGTGGATAGATCCACCTTTGCAAGGTGGGAAGTTCTTAAATTCATTTGGTTCCAAAGGAGAAAACTCAAGGGTGGCTTCACGAATTGACAGATTTCATTTCCGGTCGAATGGAATGAGAAATTCAAATATGTCAAACAAGCTACACTACCAAGATCGGTTTCTGATCACTAGCCCTTTCAATTAAGCTGCGAGCAAACAAGAACATCTGAAAATGTGGTTGGAGGTTGAAAGTTTTGTAGATATGACGAAAAGACGGGGGGATTCATATGAGGTGAGAGGAAGGGCTGATACTCTGTTACAATATAGCAGCACAAGATGGTCCGGATCTAAATTTATTTTAGTCTTTACATCTAATTTTCCTGGTTTTTACATTATGATTACAAACTTAAGCTGCCGAAACAGGATTGGAAGGCTTAGAACCTAAATACATCTGGTGATCCAGAAAGAAGGAAAAAACTAATTCTGAAATAGATACAAGACTTGGATAGGCAACAGGAAGAAAGGAACTTATCTGCAAAAGAATCCTCATATACACCAAAGCCAAGAGGTAGCCAAGTTTAAAGAGATACCTTGAGGCAAAATGGTAGATGCTTCTGGCTAAACAAAGTGACAAGACCACATGCTTGATTCACAACATGCAAATGTTCAAAAGAATTACAAGCATGTAAAATTGTCATCATCCAGATGATGTGGGAGTGGAAATAATCAACTCTTTACTGCAAATGTTCACAAGAATTACCAGCATATAGAATTTTCATCATCCAGATGATATCAGAGTGGAAATAATCAACTCCTTAATTACCAAGAGGAAGTATTGGAGTTCTGCTCTTAAAAGTGTAAACCTCTATATCTTATTTGATAGTGGAAAGAGAGGTACTTTGACATTATATCATAGGTGTTCGCCAGTGATCAATGGGAATCTTATGAAAGCGTTGAACGACTTTGATCACTTTTGAGTATTTAATTTTATGAAAAACTTTGTGCTACATATATCACATTAATACTTGCTAGGGCTGAAGCCAAAGAATTGAGGGACTTCAGCCACTCATAGAAAGACAAAAAAAGTGATCAGCAAACTAATTGTTGTCGCGCAGGATGCTTATATTTAAGGAAGACAGTTAATAGACTCAATGTTGATAACCAGTGAATATCTAGAACCTAAATATAGGAAAGAGACAAGGTATAATTGCATTGGTATGCATCCTTGATCTAGAATAAACTTATGACCACATTAATTGAGAGTTACTCCTCAACCTATTGAAGAATAGTGTTCTGGAGACAAATGTGTGAAAACCATTAAGTTTTCCATCTTTGCTATTAGATTCAATTCTGATTAATAGAAGATGGTCTTTTTCTCACTTTCATATTCTTGTTGGTAATGTAAGGATTAAGTAAGATGCTGAACATAGCTAGAGAATAGAATTGGACAGGAAGTTTCTCTATGGAGGTGGACAAGAGTAGGACCAACACTTTTGCTATAATGCAATTGTTATATGCTGATGAGACTGTAATCTTTTGTGATGCAGAGAGGAACAACTGAAATATCTCAGAGTAATTTTATTGGAGTTTGAGGCAATTTCAGGACTTAATAACAATAATAATCTGGCAAAAAACTGCTTCTATCCAGTTAATGATCTCTAGAATATACCAACAGCTGGCGAAATATTCGATTATGAAGTCTGATTATTCCCCAATCCTTAGTACATATCTAGGACTACCTCTTGGGGCTAACATAAGGATGCCATTGTTTGGAAAGGAGCGGGGGAGCAGTTTGAGTGTATATCAGATTGGACACAACAATATTTATCTTTTGGTGAATTGGTGGAGGACTCACACTTATCGATAGTGTGTTGGATGGTATTCCAACCTACGCGAGGTCTCTAATTTTACTACCCATTGAAGTGGAAAAGAAACCGGACAAGCTTAAAAAGGATTTTTCCGGAAGGAAACAAGGATAGGAAGACTTTTCCGTGGTTAAGTAGAATGAATTGACTCATAAAGCACATTTGGTGGCTTCGGGGTAGAATTATGAGGTTGCTTAACAAAAATTTGCTATCGAAGTGGTTATGGAGATACAGTTGGGATCAGAAGAACTCTGGAAGCAGGTTATCCATGCAAGAGTATTAAGTAATGAGCCTGGTGCACAAGACCAGTGACATGGTGATATGGTATTGGTTCTATCGAAGAGTATAAGAAACTTATTGAAGGAATTCCCTCCAAAAATTAGCTTCTCAGTTCTGTTACCATTCTCAAAAAAAAAAAAAAAAGCTTCTCAGTAGGTAATGCAAGGAAGTTGAGACTTCGGCTTGATGATTTGATACACCACATACTTCTGAAAGATGAGATCCCGGATTTGCTACTGTTGCTTGGTACAGTTCTACTCATGGATGGGAACTATCTTTTTGAAGAAACTGGGAAGATTAGGAAGTTAAGAGGATAGCTTAGACCTTGAAAAATTGGAAGGAAAACGAGTTTCACCAACTGTATCAGATTCTCTATGGTGAAACACCAGAAGGACAGGAAGGTAGGGTATAACTTCTATCTTTATTTTACATCTCGGTTAAATGGCCTTTCAAATCATTTAGAGAACAAAAGCTCCTCCAAAAGTGGTTGGGTTTTGTTGGATTGAAAAGCATGAGGTGTTTGACGCAAGCGAAACTTGCAGAAAAGCGGCATTAAGATTTATGCCAGATGTTGTATGTGTGTAATGAAGATATATACTGATGCATTGTGCAGTGGCAAGGTAGCTTTGCATTTTGTTTTTGATCCTAGATAGGCTGAATCGGGTGATGCAGGGAGGTTAAACTGGTTAGGAAGAATAGTTAACAAATGAAAGAGTATGTGAAATACAGTTCCTGCATTTGTTCCAGGATAGTTTGGACACAAAAGAGTAGGAGATGCTTAGATGATGCCAATACATGGTCTTAGATATAAATGCTTGTATATTTTGGCATTTGGGTGTATTTTACTGTATGTATATGATGTAGAAACACCTCTAGAATTCCTTACCTCTCTTAGAGTTCCAATAAGATGCTCTTTCAACTGAAACCTCTTTCCAGTGCTATTCTTACCTACTTAAATTTATTAAAGGAACCAAGTTTATCCTTGAAATATTCAAGTTTGATACAAACCTTTACCTCTAGTTTCGCTTCCACTTTAAGAGTACTGTGTTTTCTCAGCTCTTCTCTTGAGTTTCAATTTGTGTATGCAAATGAAGTCAAATTACTCTCTGAATTATGGGTGCATTCTTCTATGGTGGATGTTTCTCTTGAAATCTATGTTGCTTGGACTCTCCGAAAATTTTGCCGAGTGTGTGTCGGATTCTACAAAAATAGTGTATTTTTGGAGGATCCGACACGGGTGCGGCATCATTTTGGAGAGTCCGCGCATCATAGCTTGAAATATATTTCGTCGTGTAGTTCAACCTTATCGATTTCACTTAGTTACTTTATGACTTTATCTCTATGCCTGTTTTGTCCTTGTAAGGAAGGAGAAATCCTGTTTGACTGAACACAAGCTAATTGAGCTACGAAGAAATCACTGTTTAACTGACTATAGCAATTCAAATGCAATTTTGTAGGTAAATGAATAAACTTTAATAAGTTATAAATTTCTTGCATAATCTCAGTGCTCAGTAAAATGAGCTTACACTAAAGGACAATATTTATTATTTTGCATCCTTTTTCTCCTTTTCTCTCCGCCGGATGTCTTTGCTCATGCTTATGCTTATTAATGTCTGATGCTGCTGACAGGTTTACATTTGATGCCATGCATGCAGTTACAGGGGCTTACGCAAAGCCCATTTTTGTTGACAAACTAGGAGCTAGCCTGGTATGTATGCCGTGGAGTTGTTTCTTCAGCTGTTGGACTATCTTGCAATTTCTTGGTTGTAGCTTTATCATTTTTGTATGTGTTATGTAGGAGTCTATTGCAAATGGAGAGCCACTGGAAGATTTTGGGCATGGTCATCCAGACCCTAACCTTACGTAAGAAAAGAACGTTTTATTGAAGTAGATCTGCTTTAACTTCTTGAAAAGAACTAATATATTTTAGTTATTTTGGTCAAGGTATGCCAAGGATTTAGTGAATATCCTGTATGGCGAGAATGGACCCGCCTTTGGTGCTGCAAGTGATGGTATGCTTAAAAACCTTCTTGTTCAACACTTCACCAAAAGTTGTCTTTCAATTAACTGGAGAACATATATGATATGCTTGGATGAAGTTCAAAATCTATGAGAACTTTATATGAAAGAAAAATAATTAGAAGAGAATCAATATTAGAAGCCATCAGAAAACAATTAGTTGGATATTCCTCTCTCCTTCCCACCACTCCGCCCCAAAGTCTCTGAAATGGAAAGAGATCAGAAAGAAAGGAGCAGGACAATTGGTCTCTGCGAAGATTAAGTGGTCACTTTTTTCAATTGCATGGTTATACTATTGTTGAAAGCTTAATCACAGCAATTTTCTTCTTCCTTTCACTAGTTTGCACACATCGCTTTGCACATGATTCTTATGGAGAATGAAAATAAAAATGTCCTGACCATAATCACTTAAACGTTGTAATTTCTATCTTTATTACACATGAGAAGAAACATTATAATGTCTCTGGAATTAATTAGAAATGATTCTGAAGAGTTTTTAGAAGACCAACTATTCTACTGTGCTGTTNACAAAAATAGTGTATTTTTGGAGGATCCGACACGGGTGCGGCATCATTTTGGAGAGTCCGCGCATCATAGCTTGAAATATATTTCGTCGTGTAGTTCAACCTTATCGATTTCACTTAGTTACTTTATGACTTTATCTCTATGCCTGTTTTGTCCTTGTAAGGAAGGAGAAATCCTGTTTGACTGAACACAAGCTAATTGAGCTACGAAGAAATCACTGTTTAACTGACTATAGCAATTCAAATGCAATTTTGTAGGTAAATGAATAAACTTTAATAAGTTATAAATTTCTTGCATAATCTCAGTGCTCAGTAAAATGAGCTTACACTAAAGGACAATATTTATTATTTTGCATCCTTTTTCTCCTTTTCTCTCCGCCGGATGTCTTTGCTCATGCTTATGCTTATTAATGTCTGATGCTGCTGACAGGTTTACATTTGATGCCATGCATGCAGTTACAGGGGCTTACGCAAAGCCCATTTTTGTTGACAAACTAGGAGCTAGCCTGGTATGTATGCCGTGGAGTTGTTTCTTCAGCTGTTGGACTATCTTGCAATTTCTTGGTTGTAGCTTTATCATTTTTGTATGTGTTATGTAGGAGTCTATTGCAAATGGAGAGCCACTGGAAGATTTTGGGCATGGTCATCCAGACCCTAACCTTACGTAAGAAAAGAACGTTTTATTGAAGTAGATCTGCTTTAACTTCTTGAAAAGAACTAATATATTTTAGTTATTTTGGTCAAGGTATGCCAAGGATTTAGTGAATATCCTGTATGGCGAGAATGGACCCGCCTTTGGTGCTGCAAGTGATGGTATGCTTAAAAACCTTCTTGTTCAACACTTCACCAAAAGTTGTCTTTCAATTAACTGGAGAACATATATGATATGCTTGGATGAAGTTCAAAATCTATGAGAACTTTATATGAAAGAAAAATAATTAGAAGAGAATCAATATTAGAAGCCATCAGAAAACAATTAGTTGGATATTCCTCTCTCCTTCCCACCACTCCGCCCCAAAGTCTCTGAAATGGAAAGAGATCAGAAAGAAAGGAGCAGGACAATTGGTCTCTGCGAAGATTAAGTGGTCACTTTTTTCAATTGCATGGTTATACTATTGTTGAAAGCTTAATCACAGCAATTTTCTTCTTCCTTTCACTAGTTTGCACACATCGCTTTGCACATGATTCTTATGGAGAATGAAAATAAAAATGTCCTGACCATAATCACTTAAACGTTGTAATTTCTATCTTTATTACACATGAGAAGAAACATTATAATGTCTCTGGAATTAATTAGAAATGATTCTGAAGAGTTTTTAGAAGACCAACTATTCTACTGTGCTGTTTTTCTAATTTATCCCGTTAAGGCCATTTCTTTAGTATTTCAACTGTATCATAATTTGTACTTCTTGGTTATATTGTCTTAATCTCTCTTGGCTAGTTGGCTTTCTTCCCACGTAATTTATGTCAAGATGGTTGTTTATGTGCTACATGTATCATTTTTCTTAAAATAATGAAAGTGGTGCCAGAGTCACCGTACACGCACTTCAACTATTTCACCTTGTACCCATGCCTCCTATCAACGTATATATCGTGTAACTCTGACCGCCAAGCTTAGGCAGATAGAAAGAGATCACCAAGCGGTAAATGAAGTAAGGGAACATCAAAGGAGTTTAGGGTTCATATCCCAACATAGACAAAAAAGAATGACTTGAAACCTGTTTGGAAACTAATGTGTAATTACTAGGGATTACACAATATAGTAATCATAATGATTTGTTTATTTACTATAATGTAATTATAACGTAACTTTTAGTGTCATGTTTGGTTGATAAGTGCAATTACATAGATTTATTTTTTTATATTTAAATAAAACTAATTATAAAAAATTAAATAAACTTTTTTTAGATGGACATGTAAATAAGTTGTAATATATGACAAAGATATGTGTATATAAGAAATATAGAAAATGAAAAAAGAAAGAATTTGAAAAGTCATCTGATAATTACACCATGTAATTACCACCAATTCTTTACCGCCTTTGAGAATTGAAGAGTGTAACTGCTCTCCCTCAATTGCACTCCAATGCCAAGCTGGTCAAATAATTACTTGGCCAGACAAACATGTCAAACCGTGTAATTACACCCAAATTCTAAATAGATATTAAGTGATTTCTTTTCGTCTGCCTAAGCTTTATTGGATAGACTTATTCGATAAATGTGCTAGTGAGAGGTAACTAATCACCATCGGAGTAGTCTAGGTGCACGACAGTTGGCCCAAACGCCATCTATCTTTTTTAAAAAGAATTTGATCTAGCTTTATTGACCACTAGGCTATACCGTTAAGTGCGTGCAAAATGTAGCCTCTTGCGGTTTGATTTTCGTTTATTTATTAGAATGACCAAGAATATTTTAGATGTTAACAGAAAGGTCAAAACTTATTTGCTTGTCATAAGCTAAATCATGATGTTCTGTTTGTAAATATTTTAATTCCATAATAGATTTAAAGCAATTTCCTTTATAAGGAATAATTAGAACAAACCCTATCATCAAAACATCTCCTATTTCTCTCTATCCAAATTGTCTATGCAATGCACATAGGGATAGTACGACAGATCTTTTAAATGTCTTTTCTCATTTTTAAGATTCTTTTCTTTATTGTAAGACTGCTTTAAGGGTGAATACCACAGGAAAGAGATATTTTCAAAGCTTTTAAAAGAAAGAGATATTTCCAAAGTATGTCAAAACTCATACATAGTGAAATCGCTGAAAATCTTTTGTCATCATATTATGTAAATAGTATCAAGTCGAGTATTCAATTTGGAATTTACGAAATTAAGTTAAAACTTTCAGGTGTTTATATAGGGACTTCCTCTTCTTTTTATGCTTTCAATTCAAAAGGAGTTGGTGCATTGTTTTTTAGTTTTTCGTTAAAATTCCTTAGAAGTTTCCAAAATTTACTAAGAGATGAAAATTCAATTCTGAAGTTTTTCTTGCTTTTAACCTATTAGGAAACCCCTTTTCCTTTACCATGCTCTTTATGGGTTTTAGTTATTAGCTCAAATAAATTGTAGCTAATTAAAAATTAGTTACTCTTCATATAAATCACTAAGATTAAAAATTGTTTCATTGGTGGAATAAAATGGGGTTCACTTTTTTATATGTTACCGTTCTCAAAAAATAGGGTTGACTCTTTTATTTTAATCTAATTCTAGCTTTTATTGATGTTAAACACTTTAAACACAATTGAATATGGAGGAATTCCTAAGATCTGCTACCAGCTCCCTGGGTAGCCATCCGTCTAATGTTTATATGTTTGTGAAATTTGTAAGAATCTCACATTTGTTAAGTGTATGGGTTGTAGTTTCCTAATGGTTTTGGATAATCTTCATCTTTCGAATTAGCTTTTGGGTTGAGTTAGGCCTAATGCCAATTTTCTTAACGTGGTATTAGAGTCAGATGGGCTGTATTCTCCTCTGCTTGAACTAGCTTTTCAAGTTAAGTCAGACTCAAGGTCTATTTTCTTAACAAAATTAATTTAAAAATAATTTGTAGGTTACCTTTCTTATTATGGGAGGGATATAGTCCGAGACACCTTTGAGTTCCGTTCCAGTAACAGAATCATGAAGAATTTCCTGTGGGTTATGGACTATTGAGTATTGGAAAATGGTGCGCTTGCTTAGAGGCCTCGCTGCATGTTCCTTTAGATTTTGAGGGTTTCAGACTGCTTGCTGGAAAACAAAATTACACCCATAATACATTGATTTGGGTGTCATCGAATTCAAAGCCTATGAATCACACGGGTATTACCTAAGCTTTAGTAGAAGGTGAAGCAATAGTTATCTCCATTCTCATTGCATGGTTGCATTATACCGATTCTACATTTCTACCTAAGCATCAACTTTGAAGCATGCACACGGATTTAGTTGAAGATGGATAGGCTAATGTTAAATTTGTCTTTCGGTGATTGGTGGTGGAGTTTTGGCCGTAATCTTATGGTGTGCATCCTTTATTGAAATGGTTAGTAGATAATGCCAGAAAAGGTCTTTACTTAGTAAGCAATCAAATGCATCGTCTTCACCAGCAATTCCCATAGCACTTCACACAAATGTCCTCTTGCTATTTCAGTTTGCTATGTTGTTATGCATTCTGTTTTTTGCTTGAAATTTTATCTTTTGTTGTTTGCATATCGAGCCTTTCTAGTGGGGCTTGTTACACTCTATGCAGTTAATTGTGTAAAAGTTCACTGATAAATGCAAAGCAGAAAGATATATTCATATTTCATACACAGGAAACCTAAAGACAAATTCTAATTAGTCTAAGGTTTTTGTGTTGGGTTGGGGGGTGTTTCACTTGGAATAATTTCTTAAGTTAGTACAAATGAAAATCTGATAAGTAGTACTGAAGGGTCCATTTATTCTTGTTGAAGCTCAATTATAATGAGAAAAAGGAGTTTGTAGTTCAAACCCAATCAGCGTGAAGGTAAAGCAAGGTGGATCCAATTGTGGCATAATTTTAATTAATTGTTGTACACATGGGAGGCTTAAGGGGGAGGTTAGTAAAGCCTTTGCTTTGGGCCCGAAGAATTTTTAATAGTAGATTTTATAATTTTATTTTTCCTTCGTAGATACTGAAGTTTGTAAAAAAAGAAGGAAAAAGGCACAAAATCTGTATAAAGAAAGTTTAAAGACTCTATAAATATTTTAGAACTTTAAATTAAACTACTAAAATCTTTATATAAGTAAAAAAAAAAATTCTTACAACAAAGTCCAAGGTAATGTTTTGCAAACACATGGCTAACATCTTATTAATTTGAATGAATCATTATTAATCAAAATAATAATAATAATATACTATAAGATGTTTGTTGTGACCTTAAAGGCTTTATCTCTTGTAAAAATACTACACCATAAACAAGTACGAAAAAAGAAAGGTGACATTAACTTCTTGCATATATTTGTGTGTGTGTTTAAGACACTTATTAAGAGTTGGTTTTAGGCCACTAATTTAATTAAGCGCCCCTTGGCGGTACATGTTGACATGAAATAAGGTGGAAGATTTTTGAGGGACAGAAAGAAACATAATGATAAATAACATACATCAACGACTTGAGCTTCATGTCAGCTTATTTATATTTTTATGTCTACCTAATTATCTATTTCCCAGCTATAAGTGAAGTTTCGCGTTAACTTCTTCCTATTGTTCACATCCTATATAAATAAGAAAGTTCCTATCATATCTATGCCAAGTTAGTCTGATTATATACTGCAATCTTCTGCCATGTGGAACCAAAGTCTGATTTTCAATTGTACACTTACGCAGGGGATGGTGATAGAAACATGATTCTTGGAAGTCGTTTTTTTGTTACTCCATCTGATTCTGTTGCAATTATTGCTGCCAATGCCCAAGATGCTATTCCATATTTTCAGTCCGGGCCTAAGGTAGAAGCACTTAAGCTTATCATGCACCTTTGGCTTTGATCCTTACACACCACAAAGTTGATACATATACCTTGTAGGGTTTAGCTCGATCGATGCCCACTAGTGGTTCTTTGGATCGTGTTGCTCAAAAGCTAAACCTCCCCTTTTATGAGGTTAGAACTTCTTTACTGCTCTTTAGTTTTTGATGATGTTGCACTCTTTAACTATTCTTTTCAAACTATGCCCCTTAGGTGCCAACTGGTTGGAAATTCTTTGGTAATCTAATGGATGCTGGAAAATTGTCAATTTGTGGTGAGGAAAGTTTTGGGACTGGTTCTGACCACATCCGTGAAAAAGATGGTATATGGTATGTTTCTATGTTCATCCATGATGAAAACTCCTTTCTTAAGTTGTTTGCGACCGCCAAATATGGTTAAACATTAGTTTCAATGTGTTTTTTTCCTTTACCTCATCTGGATATTGTGGAATAGAGGCAAATAAGAATGAGAACATTTATCTCCTACATTGTTAGTAGTACTATGATGGTATTGTTGACCGTACCCATTTACTCAACTCTCATCCGGTGGAACTGCTGTTGGTGTACCCTTCCATATCATCTTAAATGATGCCATTGGATATTGCTATGTGTCCTTGCTTAGACCCTATGGCGATATGAGAGCTTATTCATCCTTAAGAGATTCTTCTCTTAACCCGTATCACCAAAATGAGTTGTTGCTCTTCTATGCTACATTTTAAACTTTCCCCAAGCCTTCGTATAACAACAATCAACTCTTTTGTTCTTACTTTTTAAACATGTAACTATAGGGCTGTTTTAGCTTGGCTTTCAATACTTGCATATCGAAACAAGGACAAAAGATCAGGGGAGAAATTGGTTTCCGTTGCTGATGTTGTGACAGAGCACTGGGCCACTTATGGAAGGAATTTCTTTTCGAGATATGACTATGAGGTAAGCACATTATGTTATGTGATGACTTTCCGTATTTGATAAACATCTTTTTACATCTATGTTAGTTGTCTTTCGGAGTGTGTTACGGATTACCTAATTGTTCAGATGATGTTTAATTGCAACAATTTGCCATAATTCTCTAACCAGGAATGTGAATCAGAAGGAGCAAATAAGATGATAGAGTATCTTCGGGATTTGATTTCTAAAAGCAAGGCCGGTGATAAGTATGGTAAGTTATCGTTTTAAGTTAAATTTTCCAAGATTACAACATTTTAAGTTCTTTAAGTACTGAAGGTTCTCTTGTAGGAAGTTATGTCCTGGATTTTGCTGATGACTTCACCTATACTGATCCTGTAAGTTCTGGAATTTCTTAGAAATGAGAATGTTTAACTATCAACTGTTGAATTTTTTGATTTGTTATGTGCATTTCTCAGGTTGATGGAAGTGTCGCATCCAAACAGGGAGTTCGCTTTGTTTTCAGTGACGGGTCCCGGATCATCTTTCGACTATCGGTCTGCATTGGTTCCTTATGCTAAATCCTTGAGAATAGAGTAGTATAACCATCTGTTTCGAATTGAGTGTCATTTTGATTTCAGCCCCATTTCAAAATGAAATCTGCTTTCCCCAGGGAACTCATTACCTATTATATACATAATGGGGAAGTTCTTTGTGTCTCATCTTTACATTTCTGAAGTCTAAATAACTGAAACTAAATTGTAGCTCCACAGTCCATTTCCAAACCACTATTTGTGAAAAAATCTATATAGTCTATACGTTCATTGTTTTTGAAAATTGCTACTGGAAATTGTTGCTCCCTTGCTCCCTGATTGTTACTATTTGATGCTACTCTTTCTCCCCTTTTACTGGAAATTGTTGTTGCCCCCTGATTGTTACTATCTAATGCTACTTTTTCTCCTCTTTTTCCTTATCGTCTTTTGTCTCCCTCTTCTTTCTTTCTCCCCCTTCTTCTTCTTCTTCTTATTCTTCTTCTTCTTCTTCTTCTTCTTCCTTTCCACCTTTTCTTGAGCCGAGAGTCTATCGGAAACAGCCTTTTTACCTCTCCAGGTAGGGGTAAGGTCTGCGTACACACTACCCTCCCCAGACCCCACCTGTGGGATTATACTGGGTATGCTGTTGTTGTTCTATCAAGTTTTCATCTTGAAAAGCATGTTAGGGGCCAAATGAGAAATAGAAATTGATATAGAGGGACTATCATCTTATTGTGTTGTGTGGGCTTTTGTCACCAGTCCATTCTATTTTATCCATAAACTACTCTATGTAGTTTATTAATGGAAATCTCAATTTTACAGGGTACTGGTTCTGCTGGTGCAACAGTTAGAATATATATTGAACAATTTGAGCTGGATGTATCCAAACACGACATGGATGCCCAAATTGCGTTGAAACCATTGATAGGTTAGATTGTTCACCTACGAGCTTAACTATGTAATATTCCCATTCCTCGAAAATTTAACTAGCTATCTTTTGCAGATCTAGCTCTTTCTGTATCAAAACTAAAGGACTTCACAGGAAGAGAAAAGCCAACTGTCATCACATAAAGGCATAGATATCTGCAACTACTATTGCTTAGTTGGGAGCCTTCTTGTGACAGTTGTAGCAGGTTGGATGCTTCCTTTGTTCCTGAATTTTACATGATATATGGTTTGTCCTTGTTTGGCTGCATGTAGACAGTCTTCTGGGACCAGAAATTAGAATCGTGTAAATTATCTGATGAAAACTTAAACATATGACTGGAGTATCTAATCAATAGAAAGCTGCTGCACTATAGTTTTATTTCTTTCTAGAAGTTTTTTTATTTTATTTTTATTTTTATAAATTTATAATATTATCTCTCGCTTTTTTTTTTTTTTTTTTTTTTTTTTTTTTTTTTTTTTTTTTTTNTTTTGAAAATTGCTACTGGAAATTGTTGCTCCCTTGCTCCCTGATTGTTACTATTTGATGCTACTCTTTCTCCCCTTTTACTGGAAATTGTTGTTGCCCCCTGATTGTTACTATCTAATGCTACTTTTTCTCCTCTTTTTCCTTATCGTCTTTTGTCTCCCTCTTCTTTCTTTCTCCCCCTTCTTCTTCTTCTTCTTATTCTTCTTCTTCTTCTTCTTCTTCTTCCTTTCCACCTTTTCTTGAGCCGAGAGTCTATCGGAAACAGCCTCTTTACCTCTCCAGGTAGGGGTAAGGTCTGCGTACACACTACCCTCCCCAGACCCCACCTGTGGGATTATACTGGGTATGCTGTTGTTGTTCTATCAAGTTTTCATCTTGAAAAGCATGTTAGGGGCCAAATGAGAAATAGAAATTGATATAGAGGGACTATCATCTTATTGTGTTGTGTGGGCTTTTGTCACCAGTCCATTCTATTTTATCCATAAACTACTCTATGTAGTTTATTAATGGAAATCTCAATTTTACAGGGTACTGGTTCTGCTGGTGCAACAGTTAGAATATATATTGAACAATTTGAGCTGGATGTATCCAAACACGACATGGATGCCCAAATTGCGTTGAAACCATTGATAGGTTAGATTGTTCACCTACGAGCTTAACTATGTAATATTCCCATTCCTCGAAAATTTAACTAGCTATCTTTTGCAGATCTAGCTCTTTCTGTATCAAAACTAAAGGACTTCACAGGAAGAGAAAAGCCAACTGTCATCACATAAAGGCATAGATATCTGCAACTACTATTGCTTAGTTGGGAGCCTTCTTGTGACAGTTGTAGCAGGTTGGATGCTTCCTTTGTTCCTGAATTTTACATGATATATGGTTTGTCCTTGTTTGGCTGCATGTAGACAGTCTTCTGGGACCAGAAATTAGAATCGTGTAAATTATCTGATGAAAACTTAAACATATGACTGGAGTATCTAATCAATAGAAAGCTGCTGCACTATAGTTTTATTTCTTTCTAGAAGTTTTTTTATTTTATTTTTATTTTTATAAATTTATAATATTATCTCTCGCTTTTTTTTTTTTTTTTTTTTTTTTTTTTTTTTTTTTTTTTTTTT
>AWOL01S0381040.1:0-24924 GCA_000715115.1 Nicotiana otophora
ACTTTGGTTCCTTAGGTAATATTTGATGTCTCGAACAAATTTTAGGCGATCCGGGTTCGGGGGCCCGGGCCCACGGCCGTGGGCAATAGCACACAAAAATATGGGAATCGAGTGGAATTCTAGTTTTATGGCCACAAAAGACAAAAAATGAAGAATGGTCATATCGGGGGTGGTGAATTTGGTTCCGTAGGTTGTATTTGATGTCTCGGAAAAATCTTAGGCTATCCGGGTCCGCAGTCCCGGTCCTACGGCGGAGGCATGGGCTATAACACACGAAAATATGGAATCGGGCGGAATTTTAGTTTTATGGCAGTAAAATGCCAAAACATAAGGAACGGCCATGGCGGGGGGTGACTTTGGTTCCTTAGGTAATATTTGATGTCCCTAATAAATTTTAGGTGATTCGGGTTCGGGGGCCAAGACCCACTGCGGAGGCGTGGGCTATAGCACACGAAAGTATGGGAATTGGGCGGAATTCTAGTTTTATGGCTGCAAAACGCCAAAAAATGCGGAACGGTCATGGTGGGGCGATGAACGTGGTTTCTTAGGTTATATTCTACATCCCGAAAAATTCTTAGGCGATCTGGGTACAGGGGCCCGGGCCCACGACAGAAGGCGTTTATAACACATAACAATATGGGAATCGGGCGGAATTCTAGTTTTATGGCCGTAAAATGCCAAAAAATGTTGAACAGTCATGGAGGAGCGGTGACTTTGGTTCCTTAGGTTGTATTGGATGTCCCCGAAATGTTTTATGTGATCCAGGTCAGGGGGCCCGGGCCCACGGCGGAGGCGTGGGCTATAACACACGAAAATGTGGGAATCGGACGTAATTCTACTTTTATGGAAGTAAAATGCCAAAAGGAGGAACGGTCATGTCAGGGCGGTAAATGTGGATCCTAAGGTAGTATTTGATTTCCCAAAAAAATGTTTGGCGATCCGGGTCGGGAGGTCCGGGCCCACGGTGGAGGCGTGGGCTATATAACACACGAAAATATGGAAATCGGGCGGAATTCAAGTTTTATGGCCGTAAAATGACAAAACATGAGGAACGGTCATGGTGGGGTGGTGACTTTGGTTCCTCAGGTTGTATTGGATGTCCCAGAAAAGGTTTAGGCAATCCGGGTCCGGGGGTCCGTGCCCAAGCCGGAGGCTTGGGCTATAACACACGAAAATATGGGAATCGTGGAAAGTCTAGTTTTATGGCCGTAAAATGCCAAACACGAGGAACGGTCATGTTGGAGCGGTAAATGTGGTTCATTAGGTAGTATTTGATGTCCAGGAAACTTTTTCGGCGATCCGGGTCAGGAGGCCCGGTCCCATGGCGGCGTGGGCTATAGCACACGACAATACGGGAATCGGGCGGAATTCTAGTTTTATACCAGTAAAATGCCAAAACATAAGGAACGGTTATGGCGGGGGGTGACTTTGGTTCCTCAGGTTGTATTTGATATCTCGAATATATTTTAGGCAATCCGGGTTTGGGGGCCCGGTCCCACGGCGGGGGCGTGTGCTGAAGCACACGAAAATATGGGAATCGGGCGGAATTCTAGTTTTATTGCCACAAACACCAAAAAATGAGGAATGGTCATGGTGGAGCGGTGACTTTGGTTCCTTAGGCTATATTCTACATCCCAGAAAATTTTTAGGCGATCCGGGTCCAGGGGACCGGGCCCACGATGGAAGGCGTTTGCTATAACACATGAAAATATGGGAATCAGGCTGCATTCCAGTTTTATGGCCGTAAAATGCCAAAAAATGAGGAACGGTCATGGAGGGGCGGTGACTTTGGATACTCAGGTTGTAGTTGATGTCCCGAATAAATTTTAGGCGATCCGGGTTCAGGGGCACGGGCCCACGGCAGAGCCGTGGGCTATTGCACACGAACATATGGGAATCAGGTGGAATTCTAGTTTTATGGCCACAAAACGCCAAAATATGAAGAACAGTCATATCGAGGTGGTGACTTTGGTTCCGTAGGTTGTATGTAATGTCCCAGAAAAATTTTAGGCTATCCGGGTATAGGAGCCTAGGCCCACAACGGAAGGCGTTTGCTATAACACACGAACATATGGGAATCAGGAAGAATTCTATTTTTATGGCCGTAAAATGCCAAAAAATGAAAAATATTCATGGCAAAGTGGTGACTTTGGTTCCTTAGGTTGTATTTGATGTCCCAGAAAATTGTTAGGCGATCCGGGTCAGGGAGCCCGGGCCCACGGCGGAGGCGTGGGCTATAACACACGAAAATATGGGAATCGGGCGGAATTCTAGTTTTATGGCCGTAAAATGCCAAAAATGAGGAACGGTCATTTCGAAATGGTGAATGTGGTTCCTTAGGTAGTATTTGATGTCTCGGAAAATTTTTAGGCGATCCAGGTCCGGAGACCCAGGCCCACGGCGAAGGCGTGGGCTATAGCACACGAAAATATGGGAATTAGGCGGTATTCTATTTTTATGGCCGTAAAATGCCAAAGCATGAAGAACGGTCATGGAGGGGAGATGCCTTTGGTTCCTCAAGTTGTATTTGATGTCCCGAATAAATTTTAGGCGATCTGGGTTTGCGGACCCACGGCTATAGCACACGAAAATATGGGAATCAGAGCAATTCTAGTTTTATGGCCACAAAACGCCAAACAATGAAGAACCGTCATATCGGGGTGGTGAATTTGGTTCCATAGGTTGTAATTGATGTCACGCAAAAATTTTAGGCCATCCAGGTCCAGAGGGGCCGGGCCCATGGCGGAGGCGCGGGCTATTACACACGAAAATATGTGAATCGGGCGGAATTCTAGTTTTATGGTCGTAAAATTCCAAAAACGAGGAACGGTCATGTCGGGGTAGTGAATATGGTTCCTTAGGTAGTATTTGATGTCCTAGAAAATTTTTAGGCGATCCGGGTCCGGAGGCTCAGGCCCACGGTGGAGGCGTGGGCTATAACACACGAAAATATGGGAATCAGGCAGAATTCTAGTTTTATGGTCTTAAAACGCCAAAAAGTATAGAACGGTCATGGCGGCGCGGTGACTTTGGTTCCTTAGGTTGTATTTGATGATCCGAATAAATTTTAAGCAATGCGGGTTCATGAGCCCGTGCCCACGACAGAGCCGTGGGCTATAACACACGAAAATATGAGAATCGGGCGGAATTCTAGTATTATGGCCACAAAACGCCAAAACATGAAGAACGGTCAAATATGGGTGGTGACTTTGGTTCTGTAGGTGATATTGGATGACCCGGAAAATGTTTAGGCTATCGGGGTCCAGGGGCCCAGGCCCACGACGGAAGGCGTTTGCTATAACACACGAAAATATGGGAATCGGGCGGAAATCTAGTTTTATGGCCGTAAAATGCCAAAAGATGATGAACGGTCATGTCAGAGCGGTGACTTTGGTTCCTTATATTGTATTTGATGTCCCTGAAATGTTTTAGGCGATTCGGGTCAAGGGGCTCGGGCCCGCGGTGAAGGCGTGGGCTATAACACACGAAAATATGGGAATCGAGCGGAATTCAGTTTTTATGGCCGTAAAATGCCAAAACTGAGGAACGGTCATGTCAGGGCGGTGAATATGGCTCCTAAGGTAGTATGTGATGTCCCAGAAAATAGTTTGGCGATCCGGGTCTGGAGACCCGGGTCCATGGCGGAGGCGTAGGCTATAACACACGAAAATATGGGAATCGGGTGGAATTCAAGTTTAATGGCAGTAAAATGCCAAACAATGAGGAACGGTCATGGCGGGGCAGTGACTTTGGTTCCTCAGGTTCTACTTGATGTCCCAGAAAAAGTTTAGGCGATCCGAGTCCGGGGGCCCATGCCCAAGCCGGAGGCTTGGGCTATTACACACGAAAATATGAGAATCGGGGGAATTCTAGTTTTATGGTCGTAAAATGCCAAATATGAGGAACGGTCATGTCGGAGTGGTAAATGTGGTTCCTTAGGTAGTATTTGATGTCCAGGAAAATTTTTAGGCGATCCGGGTTCGGAGGCCCGGTCCCATGGCGGGGGCGTTGGCTATAGCACACGACAATACGGGAATCGGGCGGAATTCTAGTTTTATACCAGTAAAATGCCAAAACATGAGGAACGGTCATGGCGGGGGGTGACTTTGGTTCCTCAGTTTGTATTTGATATCCCGAATAAATTTTAGGCAATCCGGGTTCGGGGGCCGGGACCCACGGCGGAGACGTGGGCTAAAGCACACGAAAATATCGGAATGGGCGGAATTCTAGTTTTATTGCCACAAACGCTAAAAATGAGGAACGGTCATGGTGGGGTGGTGACTGTGGTTCCTTAGGCTATATTCTACATCCCGGAAAGTTTTTAGATGATCCGGGTCCGGGGGCCCGGGCCCACGACGGAAGGCGTTTGCTATAACACATGAAAATATGGGAATCAGGCTGCATTCTAGATTTATGGCCGTAAAATGCCAAAACATGAGGAACGGTCATGGAGGAGCGGTGACTTTGGTTCCTTAGATAGTATTTGATGTCCCAGAAAATTTTTAGGCGATCCGGGAATGGAGGCCCGGGCCCACGGCGGTGGCATGGGCTATAGCACACGAAAATATGGGAATCGGGCGGCATTCTAGTTGTATGGCTGTAAAACGCCAAAAAATGAGGAACGGTCAAGGATGGGCGGTGACTTTGGATCCTCAGGTTGTATTTGATGTCCCGAATAAATTTTAGGTGATCCGGGTTCGGGGGCCCGAGCCCACGGCATAGATGTGGGCTATTGCATACGCAAATATGGGAATCGGGCGGAATTCTAGTTTTATGGCCAAACAAAGCCAAAAAATAAAGAACGATCTTATCGGGGTGGTGATTTTGGTTTCATAGATTGTATTTGATGTCCCGGAAAACTTTTATTCTATCCGGGTCCAGGGCCCCAGGCCCACGACGGAAGGCGTTTGCTATAGCACACGAAAATATAGGAATTAGGAAGAATTCGATTTTATGGCCGTAAAATGCCAAACAATGTGGAACGGTCATGGCGAAGTGGTGACTTTGGTTCCTTAGGTTGTATTTGATGTCCCGGAAAACTTTTAGGCGATCTGGGTCAGGGGGCCCGGGCCCACGGCGGAGGCATGGGCTATAACACACGAAAATATGGGAATCGGGCGGAATTCTAGTTTTATGGCCGTGAAATGCCAAAAAAGAGGAACGGTCATTTTGGGGTGGTGAATGTGGTTCCTTAGGTAGTATTTGATGTCTTAGAAAATTTTTAGGCAATCCGGGTCCGGAGGCTTGGGCCCACGGCCGAGGCATGGGCTATAGCATAAGAAAATATGGGAATTACGCGGAATTCTATTTTTATGGCCGTAAAACGCCAAAGAATGAAAAACGGTCATGGCGGGGCGATGAATTTGGTTCCTATGGTTGTATTTGATGTCCCGAATAAATTGTAGGCGATCTGGGTTCGGGGGCCCAGGCCCACGACAGAGCCGTGGGCTATAGCACACGAAAATGTGGGAATCGGGAGGAATTCTAGTTTTATGGCCACAAAACGCCAAAAAATGAAGAACCGTCATGTCGGGGTGGTGAATTCGGTTCCATAGGTTGTAATTGATGTCCCAGAAAATACTAGGCTATCCGGTTCCAGAGGGCCCGGGCCTACGGCGGAGGCGTGGGCTATTACACACGAAAATATGAGAATCGGGCCGAATTCTAATTTTATGGTCTTAAAATTCCAAAAATGAGGAACGGACATGTCGGGGCAGTGAATGTGGTTACTTAGGTAGTATTTGATGTCCTAGAAAATTTTTAGGCGATCCGGGTCCGGAGACTGAGGCCCACTGTAGAGGCGTGAGCTATAGCACATGCAAATATGGGAATCAGGCAGAATTCAAGTTTTATGGCCTTAAAATGCCAACAAATATAGAACGGTCATGTCGGGGCGGTGACTTTGGTTCCTTAGGTTGTATTTGATGTCCCGAATAAATTTTAGGCAATCCAAGTTCGTGGGCCCATGCCCACAGCAGAGCCGTGGGCTATAGCACATGAAAATATGAGAATTGGGCGGAATTCTTGTTATATGGCCACAAAATGCTAAAACATGAAGAACGGTCAAATCGGGGTGCTGATTTTGGTTCTGTAGATGTATTTGATGTTTCGGAAAAATTTTAGGCTATCCGGGTCAAGGGGCCCAGGCCCACGACGGAAGGCGTTTGCTATAACACACGACAATCTGGGAGTCGGGCGGAATTCTAGTTTTATGGCCGTAAAATGCCAAAACATGAGGAACGGTCGTGGCGAAGCGGTGAATTTGGTTCCTTAGGTTGTATTTAATATCCCGAAAAAGTTTTAGGTGATCCGAGTCCGGGGGCCCATGCCCAAGCCGGAGGCATGGGCTATAACACACGAAAATATGGGAATCGTGGGGAATTCTAGTTTTATGGCCGTAAAATGCCAAAAATGAGGAAAGGTCATGTCGGAGTGGTGAATGTGGTTACTTAGGTAGTATTTGATGTCCAAGAAAAATTTTAGGCGATCCGGGTCCGGAGGCCCGGTCCCACGGCGGAGGCGTGGGCTATAGCACACGCAAATATGAGAATCGGGCGGAATTCTAGTTTTATGGACGTAAAACGCTAAAAGATGAGGAACGGTCATGGAAGGGTGGTGACTTTGGTTCCTCAGGTTGTATTTGATCTCCCGAATAAATTTTAGGCGATCCGGGTACGGGGGCCCGGTACCACGGCGGAGGCGTGGGCTATAGCACACGAAAATATGGGAATCGGGCGAAATTCTAGTTTTATGGCCGTAAAATGCCAACAAATGAGAAACAGTTATGGCATGGTAGTGACTTTGGTTCCTTAGGTTGTATTTGATGTCCCGAATAAATGTTTGGCGATCTGGGTTCGGGGGACCAATCCCACGGCGGAGGCGTGGGCTATAGCACACGAAAATATGGGAATCAGGCGGAATTCAAGTTTTATGGCCACAAATGCCAAAATATGAAGTACGGTCATGTCGGGGTGGTGATTTTGGGTCCTTAGGATGTATTAGATGTCTCGGATAAATTCTGGACGATCCGAGTCTGAGGGCCCAGATCAACTGCGGAAGGTGTGGGCTATAGCACACACAAATATGGAAATCAGGCGGAATTCTAGTTTTATGGTTGTAAAACACAAAACAACGAGGAACGGTCATGGAGAGGCGGTGACTGTGGTTCCTTAGTTTATATTTGATTCCCTGGAAAAACTTTAGGCTATCCAGGTCCAGGGGCCAAGGCCCACGGCGGAGGCGTGGGCTATAGCACACGAAAATATGGGAATCAGGCGTAATTCTAGTCTTATGGCCGCACATCGCCAAAAAATGAGGAACGGTCATGGTGGGGTAGCGAATGTGGTTCCTTAGGTTGTATTATACATCCCGAAATTTTTTTAAGCAATCCGGGTCTAGGGGATCGGGCCCACGACGGAAGGCGTTTGCTATAACACACGAAAATAAGGGAATCAGGCAGAATTCTATCTTTATGGCCGTAAAACGCCAAACAATGAGGAACGGTCATGGATGGGCGATGACTTTGGTTCCTTAGATTGTATTTGATGTCCAGAAAATTTTTTAGGCAATCCTGGTCCGGGGGCCCGGGCCCACGGCAGAAGTGTGGGCTATAACACACGAAAATATGGTAATCGGGCGAAATTCTAGTATTATGGCCGTAAAATGCCAAAATCGAGTTACGGTCATGTCAAGGCAGTGGCTGCGGTTCCTTAGGTTGTATTTGACATCCCGAAAAAATTTTAGGCGATCCTTGTCCAGGGGCCTGGGCCCACGGCAGAAGGCGTGGGCTATAACACACGAAAATATGGGAATCGGGTGGAATTCTAGTTTTATGGCCGTAAAATGTTAAAAAATGATAAACGGTCCAGGAAGGGCAGTGACTGTGGTTCCTTAGGTTTTATTTGATTTACTGAAAATATTTTAGGCAATTCGGGTCCGAGGGCCTAGGCCCACGGCGGAGGTGTGGGCTATAGCACACGAAAATATGGGAATCTGGCGGAATTCTAGTTTTATTGCCGTAAAACGGCAAAGAATGAGGAACAATCATGGTTGTGTGATGACTATAGTTCTTTAGGTTTTATTTGATGTCCCAAAATATTTTGAGGCGATCCGGGTCCAGGGGCCTGGGCCCACGACGGAAGACGTGGGCGACACACGAAAATATGGGAATCGGGCGGAATTCTAGTTTTATGGCTGTAAACCACAAAAGAAACGTTCATGGAGGGGCAGTGACTGTGGTTCCTTATGTTGTATTCGACGTCCCGAACAAATAATAGGCGATCATTGTCTGGGGACCCGGGCCCACGGCGGAAGATGTGGGCTATAGCACACGAAAATATAGGAATCTGGCGGAATTCTAGTTTTATAGCCGTAAAATGCCAAAAAATGAGGAACATTCATGGCGGGGCGGTGAATTTGGTTCATCAGGTTGTATTTGATGTCACGAATAAAGTTAAGGCGCTCCGAGTTCGGGGGCCCTGGCCCACGGCAGAGGCATGGGCTATAGCGTATGAAAATATGGGAATCAGGCGGAATTCGAGTTTTATGGCCACACAACGCTAAAACATGAAGTACGGTCATGTCAGGGTGGTGACTTTGGTTCCTTAGGGTGTATTGGATGTCTCGGATAAATTTTAGACGATCCGAGTCTGAGGGCCCAGGTCAACGGCGTAATGTGTGGGCTACTGCACAAGCAATATGGGAATCAAGCGGAATTCTAGTTTTATGGTCGTAAAACGCAAAAACAATGAGGAACGGTCATGGAGAGGTGGTGATTGTGGTTCCTTAGGTTATATGTGATTTCCCGGAAAACCTTTAGGCTATCCAGGTCCAGGGGCCAAGGCCCACAGCATAGTCGTGGGCTATAGCACACGAAACTATGGGAATCAGGCGAAATTCTAGTTTTATGGCCGCACAATGCCAAAAAATGAGAAACGGTGATGGTGGGGCAATGACTGTGGTTCCTTAGGTTGTATTTGATGTCTAGTAAAAATTTTACGCTATCCGGGTCCAGGGGCCCGGGCCCACGGCGAAAGCGTGGGCTATATCACACAAAAATATGGGAATCGGGTGGAATTCTAGTTTTATGGCCGTAAAACACCGAACAATGATGAATGTTCATGGAGGGGCGGCGACTATGGTTCCATAGGTTGTATGTGATATCCCAGAAAAATTTTAGGCAATCCGGATCCGGGGGCCTGGACCCACGACGGAGGCGTGGCCTATAACACACGCAAATATGGGAATCGGGCAGAATTCTAGTTTTATGGCCGTAAAACACCGAAGAATGATGAACGTTCATGGCGGGGCGGTGACTGTGGTTACTTAGGTTGTATTTTATCTCTCGGAAACAGTTTAGGCGATCCGGGTCTGGTGGCGCGGGCCAACGGCGGAAGGCATGGGTTATAGCACACGAAAATATGGGAATCAGCGGAATTCTAATTTTATGGCCCAAACAATGATGAACGTTCCTGGAGGGGCAGCAACTGTGGTTCCTTAGGTTGTATTTGATGTCCTGGAAAACTTTTAGCCAATCCGGGTCCAGGGGCCAAGGCCCATGGCGGAGTCGTGGGCTATAGCGCACGGAAATATGGGAATCAGGAAAAATTCTAGTTTTATGGCCGCACAACGCCAAAAAACGAGGAACGTTCATGGTGGGGCAGTGAATGTGGTTCCTTAGGTTGTATGTGATGTCTAGGAAACATTTTTAGGCTATCCGGGTCCGGGGGCCCGGGCCCACGGCGGAAGCGTGGGCTATAACACACAAAAATATGAGAATAGGGCGAAATTCTAGTTTTATGCCAGTAAAACACCAAATAATGATGAACGTTCATGGGGGGGCGGCGACTGTGGTTCCTTAGGTTGTATGTGATCTCTCAGAAAAATTTTAGGCTATCCGGGTCCGGTGGCTAGGGCCAACGGCGGAAGGCATGGGCTATAGCACACGAAAATATGGGAATCAGGCGGAATTCTAGTTGTATGGAACCAAAAATGGTGAACCTTCATGGAGGGGCGGAAACTATGGTTCCTTAGGTTGTATTTGATGTCCCGGAAAAATATTAGGCAATCCGGGTCTGGGGGCCAAGGCCCACGGCGGAGTCGTGGGCTATAGCACACAAAAATATGGGAATCAGGCGAAATTCCAGTTTTATGGCCGCACAACGCCAAACACTGAGGAACGGTCATGGTGGGGTAGTGAATGTGGTTCCTTAGGTTGTATTTGATGTCCAGGAAAACTTTTAGGCTATCCGGGTCCGGGGGCCCGGGCCCCCGGCGGAAGCGTGTAACACACAAAAATATGGGAATCAGGCGGAATTCTAGTTTTATGGCCGTAAAACACCAAAAATGATGAACGTTCATGGAGGGGCAGCGACTGTGGTTCCTTAGGTTGTATGTGATCTCTCGGAAAAATTTTAGGCTATCCGGGTCCGGTGGCTCGGGCCAACGGCGGAAGGCATGGGCTATAGCACACGAAAATATGGGAATCAGGCGGAATTCTAGTTTTATGGCCCAAAAAATGATGAACCTTCATGGAGGGGAGGCAACTGTGGTTCCTTAAGTTGTATTTGATGTCTCGAAAACATTATAGGCAATCTGGGTCCGGGGGCCAAGGCCCACGGCGGAGTCGTGGGCTATAGCACACGAAAATATGGGAATCATGCGAAATTCTAGTTTTATGGCCTTACAACGCCAAAAAATAAGGAACAGTCATGGTGGGGTAGTGACTGTGGTTCCTTAGGTTGTATTTGATGTCCCAGAAAAATCTTAGGCAATCCGGGTCCGGGGGCCTGGGCCCACGGCGGAGTCGTGGGCTATGCACACGAAAATATAAGAATCAGGCAAAATTCTAGTTTTATGGTCGCACAACGCCAAACAAAATGGAACGGTCATGGTGAGGCAGTGACTGTGGTTCCTTAGGTTGTATGTGATGTCCAGGAAAAATTTTAGGCTATTCGGGTCCGGGGGCCCGGGCCCACGGCGGAAGCGTGGGCTATAACACACGCAAATATGGGAATCGGGCGGAATTCTAGTTTTATGGCCGTAAAACACCAAATTATGAGGAACGTTCATGGCAGGGCGGCGACGGTGGTTCCATAGGTCGTATTTGATGTCCCGGAAAACATTTTAGGCAATCCGGGTCCGGGGGCCTGGGCCGACGACGGAGGCGTGGGCTATAGCACACGAAAATATGGGAATCGGGCGGAATTCTAGTTTTATGGCCGTGAAACACTAAAGAATGATGAACGTTCATGGCGAGGCAGCGACTGTGGTTCCTTAGGTTGTATTTGATCTCTCGAAAATATTTTAGGCTATCCGGGTCCGGTGGCTCGGGCCAACGGCGGGAGGCATGGGCTATAGCACATGAAAATATGGGAATCAGGCGAAATTCTAGTTTTATGGCCCAAATTCTGATGAAACTTCATGGAGAGGCGGCCACTGTGGTTCCTTAGGTTGTATTTGATGTCCAGGAAAAAGTTTAGGCTATCCGGGTCCGGGGGCCCGGGCCCACGGTGGAAGCGTGGGCTATAACACGAAAATATGGGAATCAGGCGGAATTGTAGTTTTATGGCCGTAAAACACCAAACAATGATGAACGTTCATGGCGGTGCGGTGACTGTGGTTCCATTGGTTGTATTTGATGTTTCGGAAAAATTTTAGGCAATCCGGGTTCGGGGGCCTGGGCGGAGACTGTGGTTCCTTAGGTTGTATTGTATCTCTCGGAAAAAATGTTAGGCGATCAGGGTCTGGTGGCCCGGGCCAACGGCGGAAGGCATGGGCTATAGCAGACGAAAATATGGGAATCAGGCGGAATTCTAGTTTTATGGCCCAGAAAATGATGAACGTTCTTGGAGGGGAAGCAACTGTAGTTTCCTTAGGTTCTATGTGATGTCCCGGAAACATATTAGGCAATCCGGGTTCAGGGGCCAATGCCCACGGCGGAGTCGTGGGCTATAGCACACGAAAATATGGGAATCAGGCAAAATTCTAGTTTTATGGCCGCACAACGCCAAACAATGAGGAACGGTCATGGTGGGGCAGTGAATGTGGTTCCTTAGGTTGTATTTGATGTCCAGGAAAATCTTTAGGCTATCCGGGTTTGGGGGCCCGGGTCCACGGGGAAGCGTGGGCTATAACACACGAACATATGGGAATCGGGCGAAATTCTAGTTTTATGGCCGTAAAACACCAAAAAATGATGAACGTTCATGGCGGGGCAGCGACTGTCGTTCCTTAGGTTGTATATGATCTCTAGGAAACATTTTAGGCTATCCGGGTCCGGTGGCTCGGGCCAACGGCGAAAGGAATGGGCTATAGCACACGAAAATATGGGAATAAGGCGGAATTCTAGTTTTATGGCCCAAAAAATGATGAAGCTTCATGGAGGGGTGGCAACTGTGGTTCCTTAGGTTGTATTTGATGTCCCAGAAATATATTAGGCAATCCGGGTTCGGGGGCCAAGGCCCACGGCGGAGTCGTGGGCTATAGCACACGAAAATATGGGAATCAGGCGAAATTCTAGTTTTATGGCCGCACAACGCTAACAAATGAGGAACGGTCATGGTGGGGCAGTGAATGTGGTTCCTTAGGTTGTATTTGATGTCTAGGAATATTTTTAGGCAATCCGGGTCCGGGGGCCCCAGCCCACGGCGGAAGCGTGGGTTATAACACACGAAAATATGGGAATCGGGCGGAATTCTAGTTTTATGGCCGTAAAACACCAAAACATGATGAACGTTCATGGCGGGGTGGCGATTGTGGTTCCTTAGGTTGTATTGGATCTCTCGGAAAAATTTTAGGCTATCCGGGTCCGGTGGCTCGGGCCAACGGCGGAAGGCATGGGCTATAGCACACGAAAATATGGGAATCAGGCAGAATTCTAGTTTTATGGCCCACAAAATGATGAACCTTCATGGAGGGGCGGAAACTGTGGTTCTTTAGGTTGTATTTGATGTCCCGGAAAAGTTTTAGGCAATCCGGGTCCGGGGGCCAAGGCCCACGGCGGAGTCGTGGGCTATAGCACACGAAAATATGGGAATCAGGCGAAATTCTAGTTGTATGGCCGCACAACGCCAAATAATGAGGAACGGTCATGGTGGGGCAGTGACTGTGGTTCCTTAGGTTGTATTTGATGTCCAAGAAAAATTTTAGGCAATCCGGGTCCGGGGGCCTGGGCCCATGGCGGAGTCGTGGGCTATGCACACGCAAATATAAGAATCAGGCGAAATTCTTGTTTTATGGTCGCACAACGCCAAACACTGAGGAACAGTCATGGTGGGGCAGTGACTGTTTTTCCTTAGGTTGTATTTGATGTCCAATAAAAATTTTAGGCTATCCGGGTCTGGTGGCCCGGGGCCATGGCGGAAGCGTGGGCTATAACACATGAAAATATGGGAATCGGGCAGAATTCTAGTTTTATGGCCGTAAAAGACCAAAACATGATGAACGTTCATGGCGGGGCGGCGACTGTGGTTCCATAGGTTGTTTTTGATGTCCAAAAAAATTTTAGGCAATCCGGGTCCAGGGGTTTGGGCCCACGACGGAGGCGTGGGCTATAGCACACGAAAATATTGGAATCGGGCGGAATTCTAGTTTTATGGCCGTGAAACACCAAAGAATGACGAACGTTCATGGCGGGGCGGCAACTGTGGTTCCTTAGGTTGTATTTTATCTCTTGAAAAAATTTTAGGCGATCCGGGTCAGGTGGCCCCGGCCAACGACGGAAGGCATGAGCTATAGCACACGAAAATATGGGAATCAGGCGGAATTCTAGTTTTGTGGCCCAACAAATGAGGAACATTCATGGAGGGGTAGCAACTGTGGTTCCTTTGGTTGTATTCGATGTCCCAGAAAAGTTTTAGGCAATCCAGTCCGGGGGCCAAGGCCCACGGCGGAGTCGTGGGCTATAGCACACGGAAATATGGGAATCAGGCAAATTCAAGTTTTATGGCGCACAACGCCAAAGAATGAGGAACGGTCATGGTGGGGCAGTGACTGTGGTTCCTTAGGTTGTATTTGATGTCCGAAAATTTTTTAGGCAATCTGGGTTCGGGGGCCTGGGCCCACGGTGGAGTCGTGGGCTATGCACATGGAAATATAAGAATCAGGCGAAATGTTTTTTATATGGTCGCACAACGCCAAAAGACGAGGACCGGTCATGGTGGGGCAATGACTGTGGTTCCTTAGGTTGTATTTGATGTCCAGGAAAACTTTTAGCCTATACGGGTCCGAGGGCCCGGGCCCACGGCAGAAACGTGGGCTATAACACACGAAATGGGAATCGGGCGAAATTCTAGTTTTATGGCTGTAAATCACCAAAAGATGATGAACATTCATGGCGGGGAGGCGACTGTGGTTCCATAGGTTGTATTGGATGTCCCGAAAATATTTTAGGCAAATAGCACACGAAAATATGGGAATCAGGCAGAATTCTAGTGTTATGGCCGTGAAACACCAAAGAATGATGAACGTTCATGGAGGGGTGGCGACTGTGGTTCCTTAGGTTGTATTGTATCTCTCGGAAAAATTATAGGCGATCCGGGTCAGGTAGCCCGGGCCAACAGCAGAAGGCATGGGCTATTGCACACGAAAATATGGGAATCAGGCGGAATTCTAGTTTTATGGCCCAAAAAATGATGAACATTCATGGAGGGGTGGTAACTGTGGTTACTTTGGTTGTATTTGATGTCCCAGAAAATTTTTAGGCAATCCGAGTCCAAGGGCGGCCCACGGCGGAGTCGTGGGCTATAGCACACGAAAATATGGGAATCAGGCGAAATTCTAGTTTTATGGCCGCACAACGCCAAATAATGAGGAACGGTCATGGTGGGGCAGTGACTGTGGTTCCTTAGGTTGTATTTGATGTCCAAGAAAAATTTTAGGCAATCCGGGTCCGGGGGCCTGGGCCCATGGCGGAGTCGTGGGCTATGCACACGCAAATATAAGAATCAGGCGAAATTCTTGTTTTATGGTCGCACAACGCCAAACACTGAGGAACAGTCATGGTGGGGCAGTGACTGTTTTTCCTTAGGTTGTATTTGATGTCCAATAAAAATTTTAGGCTATCCGGGTCTGGTGGCCCGGGGCCATGGCGGAAGCGTGGGCTATAACACATGAAAATATGGGAATCGGGCAGAATTCTAGTTTTATGGCCGTAAAAGACCAAAACATGATGAACGTTCATGGCGGGGCGGCGACTGTGGTTCCATAGGTTGTTTTTGATGTCCAAAAAAATTTTAGGCAATCCGGGTCCAGGGGTTTGGGCCCACGACGGAGGCGTGGGCTATAGCACACGAAAATATTGGAATCGGGCGGAATTCTAGTTTTATGGCCGTGAAACACCAAAGAATGACGAACGTTCATGGCGGGGCGGCAACTGTGGTTCCTTAGGTTGTATTTTATCTCTTGAAAAAATTTTAGGCGATCCGGGTCAGGTGGCCCCGGCCAACGACGGAAGGCATGAGCTATAGCACACGAAAATATGGGAATCAGGCGGAATTCTAGTTTTGTGGCCCAACAAATGAGGAACATTCATGGAGGGGTAGCAACTGTGGTTCCTTTGGTTGTATTCGATGTCCCAGAAAAGTTTTAGGCAATCCAGTCCGGGGGCCAAGGCCCACGGCGGAGTCGTGGGCTATAGCACACGGAAATATGGGAATCAGGCAAATTCAAGTTTTATGGCGCACAACGCCAAAGAATGAGGAACGGTCATGGTGGGGCAGTGACTGTGGTTCCTTAGGTTGTATTTGATGTCCGAAAATTTTTTAGGCAATCTGGGTTCGGGGGCCTGGGCCCACGGTGGAGTCGTGGGCTATGCACATGGAAATATAAGAATCAGGCGAAATGTTTTTTATATGGTCGCACAACGCCAAAAGACGAGGACCGGTCATGGTGGGGCAATGACTGTGGTTCCTTAGGTTGTATTTGATGTCCAGGAAAACTTTTAGCCTATACGGGTCCGAGGGCCCGGGCCCACGGCAGAAACGTGGGCTATAACACACGAAATGGGAATCGGGCGAAATTCTAGTTTTATGGCTGTAAATCACCAAAAGATGATGAACATTCATGGCGGGGAGGCGACTGTGGTTCCATAGGTTGTATTGGATGTCCCGAAAATATTTTAGGCAAATAGCACACGAAAATATGGGAATCAGGCAGAATTCTAGTGTTATGGCCGTGAAACACCAAAGAATGATGAACGTTCATGGAGGGGTGGCGACTGTGGTTCCTTAGGTTGTATTGTATCTCTCGGAAAAATTATAGGCGATCCGGGTCAGGTAGCCCGGGCCAACAGCAGAAGGCATGGGCTATTGCACACGAAAATATGGGAATCAGGCGGAATTCTAGTTTTATGGCCCAAAAAATGATGAACATTCATGGAGGGGTGGTAACTGTGGTTACTTTGGTTGTATTTGATGTCCCAGAAAATTTTTAGGCAATCCGAGTCCAAGGGCGGCCCACGGCGGAGTCGTGGGCTATAGCACACGAAAATATGGGAATCAGGCGAAATTCTAGTTTTATGGCCGCACAACGCCAAATAATGAGGAACGGTCATGGTGGGGCAGTGAATGTGGTTCCTTATGTTGTATTTGATGTCCAGGAAAATTTTTAGGCTATCCGATCCGGGGGCCCGGGCCCACGACGGAAGCGTGGGCTATAACACACGAAAATATGGGAATCGGGCGAAATTCTAGTTTTATGGCCGTAGAACACCTAAAGATGATGAACGTTCATGGAGGGGAGGCGCCTGTGGTTCCCTAGGTTGTATTTGATCTCTCAGAAAAATTTTAGGCTATCCGGGTCCGCTGGCTCGGGCCAACGGCGGAAGGCATGGGCTATAGCACACGCAAATATGGGAATCAAGCAGAATTCTAGTTGTATGGCCCAAAAAATGATGAACCTTCATGGAGGGAGGAAACTGTGGTTCTTTAGGTTGTATTTGATGTCCCGGAAAAATTTTAGGCAATCCGGGTCTGGGGGCCAAGGCCCACGGCGGAGTCGTGGGCTATAGCATACGAAAATATGGGAATCAGGCGAAATTCTAGTTTTATGGCCGCACAACGCCAAAAAATGAGGCACGGTCATGGAGGGGGCAGTGAGTGTCGTTCTTTAGGTTGTATTTGGTGTCCCAGAAAACTTTGAGGCAATCAGGGTCCGGGGCCTGGGCCCACGGCGGAGTCGTGGGCTATGCATACGAAAATATAAGAATTAGGCGAAATTCTTGTTTTATGGACGCATAACGTCAGAAAACGAGGAACAGTCATGGTGGGGCAGTGACTGTGGTTCCTTAGGTTGTATATGATGTCCAGGAAAACTTTGAGGCTATCCGGGCCCGGGGCCACGGCGGAAGCGTGGGCTATAACACACGAAAATATGGGAATCGGGCGGAATTCTAGTTTTATGGCCGTAAAACACCAAACAATGATGAACGTTCATGGCGGGGCGGCGACTGTGGTTCCATAGGTTGTATTTGATGTCCCAGAAAAATTTTAGGCAATCCGGGTCCGGGGGCCTGGGCCCACGACGGAGGCGTAGCACACGAAAATATGGGAATCGGGCGGAATTCTAGTTCTATGGCCGTGAAACACCAAAGAATGATGAACGTTCATGGCGGGGCGGCGACTGTGGTTCCTTAGGTTGTATTTTATCTCTCGGAAAATTTTTTAGGCGATCCAAGTCAGGTGGCCCGGGCCAACGGCGGAAGGCATGGGCTATAGCACACGAAAATATGGGAATCAGGCGGAATTCTAGTTTTATGGCCCACAAAAAGATGAACATTCATGGAGGGGGGGCAACTGTGGTTCCTTTAGTTGTATTTTATGTTCCGGAAAAACTTTAAGCAATCCGGGTCCATGGGCCAAGGCCCACAACAGAGTCGTGGGCTATAGCACACGAAAATATGGAAATCAGGCAAAATGCTAGTTTTATGGCTGCACAATGCCAAAATATGAGGAACGGTCGTGGTAGAGAAGTGGATGTGGTTCCTTAGGTTGTATTTGATGTCCCGAAAAATTTTTAGGCACTCCGGATCCGGGGGCCTGGGCCCACGGCGGAGTCGTGGGCTATGCACACGAAAATATAAGAATCAGGCAAAATTCTTGTTTTATGGTCGCACAACGCCAAAGAATGAGGAACGGTCATGGTGGGCAGTGAACGTGGTTCCTTAGGTTGTATTTGATGTCCAGGAAAAATTTTAGGCTATCCGGGTCCGGGGGCCCGGGCCCACGGCGGAACCGTGGGCTATAACACACGCAAATATGGGAATCGGGCGGAATTCTAGTTTTATGGCCGTAAAACACCAAACGATGATGGACGTTCATGGAGGGGAGGCGATTGTGGTTCCATAGGTTGTATTGGATGTCCCGGAAATATTTTAGGCAATCCGGGTCCGGGGGCCTGGGCTTACGACGGAGGAGTGGGCTATAGCACACGCAAATATGGGAATCGGGCGGAATTCTAGTTTTATGGCCGTGAAACACCAAAGAATGATGAACGTTCATGGCAGGGCGGCGCCAGTGGTTCCTTAGGTTGTATTGTATCTCTCGGAAAAATTTTAGGCGATCCGGGTCAGGTGGCCCGGGCCAACGGCGGAAGGCATGTGCTATAGCACACGAAAATATAGGAATCAGGCGGAATTCTAGTTTTATGGCCCAAACAATGATGAACATTCATGGAGGGGCGGCAACTGTGGTTCCTTTAGTTGTATTTGATGTCCCAAAAAAATTGTAGGCAATCCGGGTCCAGGGGCCAAGGCCCACGGCGGAGTCGTGGGCTATAACACACGAAAATATGGGAATCAGGCGAAATTCTAGTTTGATGGCCGCACAACGCCAATAAATGAGGAACGGTCAAGGTGGGGCAGTGACTGTGGTTCCTTAGGTTGTATTTGGTGTCCAGGAAACATTGTAGGCAATCCGGGTCCGGGGGCCTGGGCCCACGACGGAGTCGTGGGCTATGCACACGAAAATATAAGAATCAGGCGAAATGCTTGTTTTATGGTCGCACAACGCCAATAAATGAGGAACGGTCATGGTGGGGCAATGACTGTGCTTCCTTAGGTTGTATTTGATGTCCAGGAAAAATTTTAGGCAATCCGGGTCCGGGGGCCTAGGCCCACGGCGGAGTCATGGGCTATGCACATGAAAATATAAGAATCAGGAACAATTCTTGTTTTATGGTCGCACAACGCCAAAAAATGAGGAACGGTCATGGTGGGGCAGTGACTGTGGTTCCTTAGGTTGTATTTGATGTCCAGGAAAAATTTTAGGCTATCCGGGTCCGGGGGTCCGGGCCCACGGCGGAAGCGTAGGCTATAACACACGAAAATATGAGAATCGGGCGGAATTCTAGTTTTATGGCCGTAAAACACCAAACAATGATGAACACTCATGGCGTGGCGGCGACTGTGGTTCCATAGGTTATATTTGATGTCCCGAAAAAATTTTAGGCAATCCGGGTCCGGGGGCCTGGGCCTACGATGGAGGCGTGGGCCATAGCACACAAAAATATGGGAATCGGGCGGAATGCTAGTTTTATGGCCGTGAAACACCAAATAATAATGAACGTTCATGGCGAGGCGGCGACTGTTGTTCCTTAGGTTGAACGTTCATCATTCTTTGGTGTTTTACGGTCATAAAACTAGACTTCCGCTCGATTCTCATATTTTCGTGTGTTATAGCCAACGCTTCCGCCGTGGGCCCGGGCCCCCGGACCCAGATAGCCTAAACTTTTTCCTGGACATCAAATACAGCCTAAGGAACCACAGTCACTGCCCCACCATGATCGTTCCTCATGTTTTGGCGTTGTGCGGCCATAAAACTAAACTTTTTCCTGATTCCCATATTTTAGTGTGCTATAGCCCACGACTCCGCCGTGGGCCTTGGCCCCCGGACCGGATTTCCTAAAAGTTTTCTAGGACATCACATACAACCTAAGGAACCGTAGTTACCGCCCATCCATCAAGGTTCATCATTTTCTGGGCCATAAAACTAGAATTCCGCCTGATTCCCATATTTTCGTGTGCTATAGCCCATGCCTTCCGCCGTTGGCCACAGCCACCGGACCCGGATAGCCTAACATTTTTCCGAGAGGTCAAATACAACCTAAGGAACCACAGTCGCCACCCCGCCATGAACGTTCATCATTTTTTGGTGTTTTACGGCCATAAAACTAGAATTCCGCCCGATTCCCATATTTTCGTGTGTTATAGCCCACGCTTCCGCCGTGGGCCCGGGCCCCTGGACCCAGATAGTCTAAAATTTCCGGGACATCAAGTACAACCTAAGGAACCATAGTCGCTGCCCTGCCATGAACGTTCATCATTTTTTGGTGTTTTACGGCCATAAAACTAGAATTCCGCCTGATTCCCATAATTTCATGTGTTATAGCCCACACTTCCGCCGTGGGCCCGGCCCCCTGACCCGGATAGCCTAAAAATTTTCCTGGACATCAAATACAACCTAGGGAACCACAGTCATTGCCCCACCATGACCGTCCCTCATTGTTTGGCGTTGTGCGGCCATAAAACTAGAATTTCACCTGATTCCCATATTTTCGTGTGCTATAACCCACGACTCCGTCGTGGGCCTTGGCCCCTGGACCCGGATTGCCTAAACGTTTTCCGGGACATCAAATACAACCAAAGGAACCATAGTTGGCGCCCCTCCATGAATGTTCATCATTTGCTGGGCCATAAAACTAGAGTTCCTTTGGTTGTATTTGATGTCCCGGAAAACGTTTAGGCAATCCGGGTCCAGGGGCCAAGGCNGGGGCGGTAACTACGGTTCCTTAGGTTGTATGTGATGTCCTAGAAAACTTTTAGGAAATCTGGTCCGAGGGCCAAGGCCCACGGCGGAGTCGTGGGCTATAGCACACTAAAATATGGGAATCAGGAAAAAATTTAGTTTTATGGCCGCACAACGCCAAAACATGAGGAACGATCATGGTGGGGCAGTGACTGTGGTTCCTTAGGCTGTATTGGATGTCCAGGAAAAATTTTAGGCTATCTGGGTCCGGGGGCCCGGGCCCACGGCGGAAGCGTGGGCTATAACACACGAAAATATGGGAATCGAGCGGAAGTCTAGTTTTATGACCGTAAAACACCAAAGAATGATGAACGTTCATGGCGGGGCAGTGACTGTGGTTCCATAGGTTATATTGGATGTCCCGGAATAATTTTAGGCAATCCGGGTCCGGGGGCCTGGGCCCATGACGGAGGCGTGGGCTATAGCACACGAAAATATGAGAATCGGGCGGAATTCTAGTTTTATGGCCGTGAAACACCAAAGAATGATGAACGTTCATGGCGGGGCGGCGACTATGGTTCCTTAGGTTGTATTTTATCTCTCGAAAAATTTTTAGGCGATCCGGGTCAGTTGGCCCGGGCCAACGGCGGAAGGCATGGGCTATAGCACACGAAAATATGGGAATCAGGCGGAATTCTAGTTTTATGGCCCAAAACATGAGGAACATTCATGGAGGGGCGGAAACTGTGGTTCCTTTGGTTGTATTTTATGTCCCGGAAAATTTTTAGGCAATCCAGTCTTGGGGCCAAGGCCCACGGCGGAGTCGTGCGCTATAGCACACGGAAATATGGGAATCAGGCAAAATTCTAGTTTTATGGCCGCACAACGCCAGAAAATGAGGAACGGTCATGGTGGGGCAGTGACTGTGGTTCCTTAGGTTGTATTTGATGTCCCGTAAAAATTTTAGGCAATCTGGGTCCGGGGGCCTGGGCCCACGGCGGAGTCGTGGGCTATGCACATGAAAATATAAGAATCAGGCAAATTTTTTTTTATGGTCGCACAACGCCAAACAACGAGGAACGGTCATGGTGGGGCAGTGATTGTGGTTCCTTAGGTTGTATTTGATGTCCAGGAAAACTTTTAGCCTATCCGGGTCCGGGGGCCTGGACCCCTTGGCGGAAGCGTGGGCTATAACACACGAAAATATGGGAATGGGGCGGAATTCTAGTTTTATGGCCGTAAATCACCAAACAATGATGAACATTCATGGCGGGGCGGCGATTACGGTTCCATAGGTTGTATTTGATGTACCGAAAAATTTTAGGCAATCTGGGTCCAGGGGCCTGGGCCCACGACGCAGGTGTGGGCTATAGCACACGAAAATATGGGAATCAGGCGGAATTCTAGTTTTATGGCCGTGAAACACCAAAGAATGATGAATGGCAGGGTGACGACTGTGGTTCCTTAGGTTGTATTTTATCTCTCGGAATAATTATAAGCGATCCGGGTCAGGTGGCCCGGGCCAACAGCAGAAGGCATGGGCTATAGCACACGCAAATATGGGAATCAGGCGGAATTCTAGTTTTATGGCCCAAAGAATGATGAACATTCATGGAGGGGTGGCAATTGTGGTTCCTTTGGTTATATTTGATGTCCCAAAAAAGTTTTAGGCAATCCGGGTCCAGGGGCGCCCCACGGCGGAGTCGTGGGCTATAACACACGAAAATATGGGAATCAGGCGAAATTCGAGTTTTATGGCCGCACAACGCCAAACAACGAGGAACGGTCATGGTGAGGCAATGACTGTGGTTCCCTAGGTTGTATTTGATGTCCAGGAAAATTTTTAGGCTATCCGGGTCAGGGGGCCGGGCCCACGGCGGAAGTGTGGGCTATAATACATGAAATTATGGGAATCAGGCGGAATTCTAGTTTTATGGCCGTAAAACACCAAACAATGATGAACGTTCGTGGCAGGGCAGCGACTATGGTTCCTTAGGTTGTATTTGATGTCCCGGAAAAATTTTAGGCTATCCGGGTTCAGGGGCCCGGGCCCACGGCAGAAGCGTGGGCTATAACACATGAAAATATGGGAATCGGGCGGAATTCTAGTTTTATGGCCGTAAAACACCAAACAATGATGAACGTTCATGGCGGGGTGGCGACTGTGGTTCCTTAGGATATATTTGACCTCTCGAAAAAATTATAGGCTATCCGGGTCCGGTGGCTCGGGCAACGGCGGAAGGCATGGGCTATAGCACACGAAAATATAGGAATCAGGCGGAATTCTAGTTTTATGGCCCAAACACTGATGAACCTTCATGGATAGGCGGCAACTACGGTTCCTTAGGTTGTATTGGATGTCCCAAAAAATTTTTAGGCAATCCGGTCCGGGGGCCAAGGCCCACGGCGGAGTCGTGGGCTATAGCACACGAAAATATGGGAATCAGGAAACATTCTAGTTTTATGGCCGCACAATGCCAAAAAATGAGGAACGGTCATGGTGGGGCAGTGACTGTGGTTCCTTAGTTTGTATTTGATGTCCAGGAAATATTTTAGGCTATCTGGGTCCGGGGGCCCGGGCCCATGACGGAAGCGTGGGCTATAACACACGAAAATATGGGAATCGGGCGGAATTCTAGTTTTCTGACCGTAAAACACCAAACAATGATGAACATTCATGGCGGGGCAGAGACTGTGGTTCCATAGTTTGTATGTGATGTCCCGGAATAATTTTAGGCAATCCGGGTCCGGGGGCCTGGGCCCACGACGGAGGCGTGGGCTATAGCACACGAAAATATGGGAATCAGGCGGAATTCTAGTTTTATGGCCGTGAAACACCAAAGAATGTGGAACATTTATGGAGGGGCGGCAACTGTGGTTCCTTTGGTTGTATTTGATGTCCCAGAAATTTTTTAGGCAATCCAGTCCGGGGGCCAAGGCCCATGACGGAGTCGTGGGCTATAGCACACGAAAATATGGGAATCAGGCAAAATTCTAGTTTTATGGCCGCACAACGCCAAACAATGAGGAACGGTCATGGTGGGGGCAGTGAATGTGGTTCCTTAGGTTGTATTTGATGTCCCGAAAGTTTTTTAGGCAATCTGGGTCCGGGGGCCTGGGCCCACGGCAGAGTCGTGGGCTATGCACATGAAATATAAGAATCAGGCGAAATTTTTTTTTATGGTCGCACAACGCCAAAAAACGAGAAACGGTCATGGTGGGGCAGTGACTGTGGTTCCTTAGGTTGTATTTGATGGCCAGGAAAAATGTTAGGCTACCCGGGTCCAGGGCCCCGGGCCCACGACGGAAGCGTGGGCTATAACACACGAAAATATGGGAATCGGGCGGCATTCTAGTTTTATGGCCGTAAAACACCAAAGAATTATGAACGTTCATGGCGGGGCGGCGACTGTGGTTCCATATGTTGTATTTGATGTCCCGAAAATTTTTCAGGCAATCCGGGTCCAGGGGCCTGGGCCCACGACGGAGGCGTGGGCCATAGCACACGTAAATATGGGAATCGGGCGGAATTCTAGTTTTATGGCCGTGAAACACCAAAGAATGATGAACGTTCATGGCGGGGTGGCGACTGCTGTTCCTTAGGTTGTATTTTATCTCTCGGAAAAATTTTAGGCGATCCGGGTCAGGTGGCCCGGGCCAACAGCAGAAGGCATGGGCTATACATACGAAAATATGCGAATCAGGCGGAATTCTAGTTTTATGGCCCATAAAATGATGAACATTCATGGAGGGGCGGCAACTGTGGTTTCTTTGGTTGTATTTGATGTCCCAGAAACATTTTAGGCAATCCGGGTCCAGGGGCGGCCCACGGCGGAGTCGTGGGCTATAACACACGAAAATATGGGAATCATGCAAAATTCTAGTTTTATGGCCGCACAACGCCAAAAAACGAGGAACGGTAATGGTTGGGCAATGACTGTGGTTCCTTTGGTTGTATGTGATGTCCGGGAAAATTTTTATTCTATCCGGGTCAGGGGGTCGGGCCCACAGCGGAAGTGTGGGCTATAACACACGAAAATATGGGAATCGGGCAGAATTCTAGTTTTATGGCCGTAAAACACCAAAATATGATGAACGTTCATGGCAGGGCAATGACTATGGTTCCTTAGGTTGTATTTGATGTCCCAAAAAAATGTTAGGCTATCCAGGTCCGGGGGCCCGG
>AWOL01S0381278.1:0-13293 GCA_000715115.1 Nicotiana otophora
TTGTGTATTGTGATTTCCTCCTGGAAGGAAGCAAGAGAAAGGTTTCTAAGTAACCAGGTACGTAATTTGCTGGTCACTCAGAGTTTATAATAAGATTCTTGTGATTGTCACATGATGGCATGATAGATGTGTTGTGTTGTGTGGGGTTATGATTTACATGTACAAGGTGGCAGTTCAGTCATGAAGGGAAGGACACGAATTTTCAATAGAATTATCACCTTTAGATATTTAAAGGAATGTTATAACTGCTCAGTAATCCCTGAGAAGGGAGCGCATTTCAGAATGCGCATTGTGCTTTGATTTACGGATGTTCATCGATATTGCAGTACTCACCTGGTTGATAGACTACTGATATTCAACTTATTTCTACGTGGCACGGAAAACTTATGGAAGTATTCCTGGTGGGATGATCGTGCATGAAAGATGTGTAGTCATTCGAATGCTAAAGTTGGGATCAGTTATGATGATTCATGTGTCATATGAATTTGGAGACTGGGAGTTCTTAGAACCATTTTGTTTTAGGGTTGCGACATGTTTGAGGTGAGTACTTTATTTAAACTCAATGGAGGCTCTAGTTGCATTAATTATTTGTGATAGCTACGCGCTATGAGTGTGCATATATGCGAGGTTTGAGCCCATGTGCGGGCATCAGTGCAAGTATTCATACTCGAAAGAATGCTTAGGCTATGATATGCCTAGAGTTGACTATTAAGCATAAACTTATAACGTTTCTCGTATTCGTACCTTTGTGGAGAACTATCTGGGCTATACTTGAGGTCACAAAGAGGCTAAACCTCTGAGTAAACTTGGTGGTTACTATTTCTGTGTTAACTTGCCGATTTGAGTAGTGATAGCAAACTTTGAACATGCCTGCATTATGGCGTGTTATTTAAACCAGTCCAAGATCATGAGAATCTTATTTCATTATCATATACATGTGTACTTGTTTAATTGCTCCTGTATGATATGCTTGGACTGGAGGCCTGTGACCATGCCAATCGATTTATATTATTGGCACGTGAGTTGTCGATGCAGATCTACATATTGGTATCATTGACACGTGAATTGTACGTGTCGCACGTGAGTTGTCCGTGCAGTGTGTGGGAATTTCATTTCTTTGATAGTTTATCTGATTTCATCGTTTTCTTTCCTATACGATAAAAATTATTTGAGTAGTGTATTTGAGGAATTATGCACATGCGCCTACGGTTATCTTCTTCATGAAATTTGAGGAGTTGGTTGTAAATATTAGGTTGTGTTGGGGTTGTAAGTCAATAAAGTGGTTGTGTTTGATGAGATGAGGTCATTGGACCTAGAATGAGTACTATCAGATTTAATTACGGTATATTTGAGAGAATAATATCGAAAGTCATCTTAGAAAGTGATTATGGATCTGTTTAGGGCGAGAGACCTCTATGACTAGTTGATATGATGAGTGGTTATGAGATTTTGAGTGTTTCGTTCATTATTGGCAGTGTACGGAGGTTTTTGATATAAGGTTTATCAACGGTATCAAGTTCGCTTTTTAAGAAGTTATGATCATTAGAAATTATTGCTACGAGTATGTGAGTTCTGTAGTATGTTATGTGACTATTTATGAGGTCATGGTTATGGCTTGATATAGCTTGGTCAAACTTATATAGTGTGTATATATGATACTCGGGTCTTGTAAGAAATTTTGGATGTTAGAAATTAGGTTCTAAGTTTTACGAACTAAGATAAAAGTAATGATCTTTAATTATGTTGTGTTGTCAGTCCTATAAGGAATAGGGTTGCATAGGATCACCCCCCGTATATGTGCGTGGTATGGTGGAATAGTGATTTGATGGTTTAGGAACAACTCTTGGCACGTTCGAGGACGAACATATGTTTAAATGGGCGAGAATGTAATGACCTGACATGTTGTTTCGAACATCTATGCTCCTTTTAACAATTTGAAGTCTTGAGAATCTTTGTAATGTGTATTGTGACTTGTGTGAATTGTCGTTTTTGGTTTTCGGTTGATTCGGGATTTAATTGAAAGAACAATCCTTGATTAGAAGCCTAAATGAAAAGAGTTGACCGATTTAACTTTTTATACAAACAACTCCGGAATGGAGTTTTTATGGTTTCAATAGCTTCGTATGGTGATTTTGGACTTAGTAATGATTGTGAATATTCATTTTGAAGTCCGTAGTTAAATTTGGCTTGAAATGGCAAAAATAGGAAATTTAAAGTTTGGAAGTTTGACCGGGGAGTTGAACTTCTGATATCGGGGTCAGAATCATATTCTGGAAATTGGAATAGCTTCTTTATGTCATTTATGATTTGTACACCAAACTTTGAGCTCATTCCGGATTGATTTGATATGTTTCGGCGCGCATTTTGAACGTTGAAAGATTTAAAGTTCATTAAGCTTGAATTGGGGAATGATTTGTGGTTTTAGGGTTGTTTGATGTGAGTTTATGCATAGACTAAGTTCGTATGATGTTTTAGGACTTGTTTGTATATTTGGTTGAGGTCCCGAGGGCTTCGGGTGGATTTTGGATGGTTAACAAACTTTAATTTGGATAATTCCAGAATGTTTCGACGTCGTTTCTTCAAGAATAAGTGACATAACATTAATAAAATGAGATCCGAATTCTGTTTTTATTAAAGCATTAGATCCGTATTGAATTACGGATACATAGTGAAAAGAATCGTCGAATTCAGACATCGTACGAGAGAATTATGCCCATTTCCGTAACATAAACAATTTTTCGTCGCCGCCAGTGCCCAGCTTAGCGTGGGGTGCTAGACCTGGCGCTGGGAATTATCGGGATTCTGGAAACTGCGCCACAGGAAGCGCCCCACGCCACCTGTGGTGCTCGAACACTAAAAATCCCTATAAATGGGAGGTTTTTTCCATTTTTGACAAAAACAGAGTTGGGGAGCTCGATTTCGGCGATTTTCATAGGCAAACTTCACCACAGAACTTGGGGTACGTGTTCTTGACTCACTTGTGATTATATTCCTTGAATTAATCTTTGTTTTTGGCGTTAGATTATTGATTATTTCAAGAGAAATCGGAGGAATTTTCTACAATTCCATTAAAATGAATTTTCGAGATTTGAACATCGATTCGGAGTCAGATTTGAGTAAAATTAGTATGGCTGGACTCGTAATTGAATGTGTTGTTGGATTTTGTGATTTCGTCAGATTTCGAGACATGGGCCCCACTGTCGATTTTTCGAGCGGAGTTGGGAATGTTTGTAAATTTTTAAATTATAAGCATTAGAGTAATATATAGGTTATTTGAATATATATGAATCGTTTGGCTTGAATTGAGGAGATAGAAAGGCGTATGGAGGTTGATACATGCGCAGTGGAATTTTCGGAGTATTGTACAACTTGCTCGGTATTCGATATGGCTTGCTCGTGGTAAGTATCATCTCTATTCTTTGAGCTGAGGGTATGAACCTTGATTATACGTGTTATGTGATTTGTTAGGAGTGGCAATTAACATGTATTTTTCCATGTATTTTTATGTGTTAGAGAAACTGAGTTGTGACTCATGTTAGAAATCATGCTTAGGCAAATGTTGGTATTATTGGAACCTACTGAGGTCATTTCTACTGTCGAATTATATGTTTAAACTGTAGTTTCATACTTAGTCATATTCATTTATTGCATATCATATCTCAGTCTCTGTTGTTATTTATTGATATATCATTTCATTATTTTAGGCTAGTTTCGTGACATTATGAGCCTGAGAGATTGGAGAGATTGATGATTGAGTGAGGCCGAGGGCCTGATTGTGAGGATAATTATGGGATCGGGCTGCACGTTGCAACATGCCAGATTGACTTATTATAGTACGTGAGTTGTCCGTGCAGCACGTGAACCCTGAAATATATTGAGGTGCAGTAGTTGACTTGATATCTAGGGGTAAAGCACTATTTCGGTACGGGCCGCGAGAGCGGTACCAAATCGAGGCAAACTCTGAATACTAGAAATGACCTCAAAATAACAGGGATCAAGTCGGCTAGTGAGACTATGGCGGATAAGCTTCATCATCGAGAGGGAAACAACCCGGATCACCAGCTAAGGCCCCTAAATGATCGCTCAGTGATAAAGGAGGTAGGGGTGCAGAGACAGCCAGGAGGTTTGCCTANGCGAGAGCGGTACCAAATCGAGGCAAACTCTGAATACTAGAAATGACCTCAAAATAACAGGGATCAAGTCGGCTAGTGAGACTATGGCGGATAAGCTTCATCATCGAGAGGGAAACAACCCGGATCACCAGCTAAGGCCCCTAAATGATCGCTCAGTGATAAAGGAGGTAGGGGTGCAGAGACAGCCAAGAGGTTTGCCTCAAAGTAGCCACCCTTGAAAGAGTGCGTAATAGCTAACTGATCAAGCACTCTTGTGCCGATTGTCCGTGCAGCACGTGAGTTGTCCTTGCGGATCCAGATATTGATACTATAGCACGTGAGTTGTCCATGCAGCATATGAGTTGTCCGTGCAGATTATAGCTCTTGGGATGAAGGATCCCCTCCGGAGTCTGTACACATCCCCAGTTAGCGCAGGTACCTACTGACTGTGAGGGTTGAGCGCGAGTGCCGAGCGATTGGGAGGATTGAGTGACTATGAGGACTTAGTGACTGGGAGGACTAAGTGAATTGATACTCTAAGAGAATGCACATGGTTTTATTGCTGAGTTGCATCGCATTGACATGCACACTTGACATACAAGCATACAGATGCATTTTCCTCATGCTATACGATATTGCGTCATTCATTAGTTCACATACTCATTGACATATAGGCATATAGATGTATTTTTCTCGTGCCATTTGAAAATGAAACATCCTATCTGCTATTGACAAGTTTTTGGGACAGTTTTACAAAACGTACTCATATTTTGGTGATTTTGGTAAAAGATTTAGGTTTTTGTTGATATACTTGAAAATCAGGACTATTTTTCTAGAACTGTGAACGAGCTTAGTATTTTATCTCTGAGATACTTCTTTTATTACTTCCATTATGTTGTTACGAGCTATTTTTAGTTATTAGTGTTGGACCCCGACCTGTGTTCCAACTCGTCACAACTTTCAACCTAAGGTTAGGTTTGTTACTTATTGAGTACCTGGGGTCGGTTGTACTCATACTATACTTCTGCACCTTGAGTGCAAGTTTTGGATGCTAGTGAAGATTTGGGTTTTTGCTGATATACTTGAAAAACATGCCTATTTTTCTGGAATTGTGAACGAGCTAAGTATTTTATCTTTGAGCTACTTATTTTATTACTTTCATTATGTTGTTATGAACTATTGTTCGTTATTGGTGTTGGACCCTGCCCTGTGTTCCAGCTCGTCACTACTTTCAACCTAAGGTTAGGTTTGTTACTTATTGAGTATATGGGGTCAGTTTTACTCATACTACACTTCTGTACCTTGCTGCAGATATTGGATGTTGATGTTTATGTGATCGACGGGAGAAGGATTTAAAGATCTACCCGCGTTCCGGTTGTAGCTGGCTCTTGTTCATGGTAGCCTTAGATTTATAAAAATCTGTTCATGTACGTTTCGAACAGATGATGTATTTATTGCATATCAGCTTTTTAAATTCTAATCATAGAAGCTCATGATTTGTACTACTTGTCCTTGGGGAGTGTATTAGAGTCAGTTAAATATTAATTAAATTAGATAGTTGTTAATTGGCTTATCTGACGGGTTAGGTTATGTTCCATTATGACTTGGTGGATTTTGTGTCATAACACTCTATACATCAGAGTCTAAAGAAAAATAATGAAAACAACATAGTAAGGATAGAGGGGGACTCCAACATGCAGTCCAACTCACTGGTATCTGGTTTGGTGGGAAAAACCGAGATTTGCGCAAAGAGATGTGCAGAAATATAGTATGAATACACCACAACGGTACCCAGTAAGTGCCAAGCATAACCTCGGTAGAGTAGTGATGAGGTCAGGTCAAGGCCCTACTGGTTTAAATGAAACGTAAGGCAGAAGATCTCCCGAGGTACCGCCTCGTAGTCCCAAATGTAAATATGCACGACAGGGGGATCTCTCAAAGTACCGCCTCATAGTCCCACAGTAAATACGCAAGACATGGGGGATCTCCCGAGTATACGCCTTGTAGTCCCAAAGTAAATACACAGTACATGGGGGATCTCCCGAGTAAACGCCTCGTAGTTCCAAGGTAAATATGCAGTACCGGGGGATCTCCCGACTAAATTCCACGTAGTCCCAAATTAAATATGCACTACAGGGGGATCTCCTGAATAAACACCTCGTAGTCCCAAATTAAATATGTAGTATAGGTAATCGAAGGGAAACACAAATTTTCAGCAAGAATCTTACTGTTAAAGATTTAATTCAATTAAAGTAAAGCAGGTAATTAAACTAAGCATGTTCCACAAATTGCAAGTATGAGTTAAGGTGTCTAGACATGTGATGCTAGGCTAAACATGATCACTACATAAGCTAAGGCAACTCAGTTAATGTATTTTAAAAGATGACAAATCAGGAAGAACCAAATTTTCCATAAGAAGCCCATGCACGCACCCGTTACCTCGCGTTCACGGCGCTCACATATCACAAATTGTTACAACAGTACCAAATCCTAAGGGGAATTTCCCCATACAGATTGACCCAATCTAGCTAAAAGCAATTACATATCATGAATACAACTATGAGAAAATAATTTAAATAATAAATCTATGACTTTAGCAAAGAAGGAAAAAATTGCCCATACCAAAATCACTCAAATCGCCAATAATACGGACGAACACCCATTCAACCACGCGTTCACCCATACCAAAATTACCCAAATCCGATATCAGAATCTCAATCAAAATCCCAAATTCCGGTTAAAGAACTTTCAGACTTTTCCCCCAAATTTCTCACCCCAAATCCTTAATTAAATGAATAAATTAACTATAGATTAGTGGAATTTTAAAAACATGAGTTAAGAATCATTACCCAATGATTTCCTCTAAAAGTCCTTCAAAGTATCGCCTCAATCCGAGCTCTTAAAATCCCGAAGTGAAAATGAGATCTAGCCCTCGTAATTTCCCCTTTTCTTCTCAGTGATCTCGCACCTGCGGAACCACAGTCGCACGTACGATGCCGCACCTGCAAAATTTACGATCTGGGCCTGCTTTTGCAATCAAAGGGTCGCACCTGCAACTGCGTGCCTGCGAATATTGTCTGCTTTTGCGGAATCTCCCTCCCAGCTCACTCTCCACTTCTACGAAATATCAAGCGTATCTGCTAGCTTGCATATGCGGCATTTCCCCCGCACTTACGCTCCTTGGCCACATCCTCAAATCTCGATTCTGCGCTCCTTTGCTCGCTTCTGCGAGCTCGCATTGGCAGTCAGCTGTCACAACCCCAAATTCACCCTCTGTAGGATGTCGTGATGGCACCTAGTCTCTAATACTAGGTAAGCCTAATAATTTTTGCCGAAATATATAAAATAAAACTGAAGCTAAAATCTCAACATATGAAATAAATATAAAACTGCAATCCAATAATTACAACTCCCAAAACCTTGTAGCAATAAGTCACAAGCTAGTAAGAATTTATTTTGAGTCTCTCAATACATTAGAATCTAAAGAGATATCAGGAAGACAAAATAATAAGGATATAGGGGGACTCCAAGGTCTGCAGACGCTAGCATAAGTACCTTGAAGTCTCCGACTACAAGTAGTTCACTAATACCTGGTATGATAGAAAGTACCTGGATTTGCACAAAAGATGTCCAGACTGTAGTATGAGTACACCACAACATGCTAGGCACAAGCTTTAAATTGTGGCTTTTGGTTTCTTTCTTCATTTTCGTATTTTGGAGCTTGGTTTGGGCGATTTTGGAGAGGAATTATTCCACCCAACTTGGGGTAAGTATTCTTGACTCCATTGTTATTATATTCCATGAATTAAACTTCATTTTCGGCTTTAGATTATTGATTTTACAACAGAAATCTGAGGAATTTGCTGCATATTCATAAAATGAATTTCCAAGATTTGAACGTCAATTCAGAGTCGGATTTGGGTGAAATTAGCATGGTTGAACTTGTAATTGGATGGGTTGTCGGATTTTGTGAGTTTTGTCGAATTGCGATATGTGGGCCCCACGTGCGATTTTTTGAGTGTAATTTCGGATTTTGTGGGAAAATATTAGTATTTTGATATGGAAATATTTCCTATAAATTGTGTGGATTGAATCAAATTAATTGTGACTATATTCGAGCCGTTCAGAAGTTGTTACGCGTAGAATGGAATTTCTGGAGCATTGTTTACCTTGCTCGACATTGCATTCGGCTTGTTCGAGGTAAGTAACTCTTCTAATTTTGGAGCCGAGGGTATGATCCCTGAATATACGTGTTATCTGTTGGTGTTGAGGTGACGCACATGCTAGGTGATGGGTCTGTGGGCGTGCACCGTGTGAGCTGTGACTCCGTCATTTCTGTGGTACTATGTAGTTACCTGAATATGTCTGAAATCATGAAATCTCTACGTACTAGAGTTATCAAAATGTGATTCATGCTATAAACTATATTTAGGCTACATGCTTATCCTGTTGGGACGAACCGAGGTCATTTCTGCTGTTGAGTTATCAGCTTTCATTGCATTACATACTCAGTCATATGTATTTATATGCAGATCACATCTCATTCTCTATTGTTATTTATTGATACATCATATCATCATTTTCGGGCTAGTTTCATGACATTATGAGCCCGTGTGAGAGAGACTGGAGAAATTGATGATTGAGTGGGGCCAGGCCTGATTGATTCTGATATTGATACTATGGCACGTGAGTTGTCCATGCATATTATAGCGCTTGGGCTGAAGGAGCCCCTCCGGAGTCTGCACACAAACCTAGTGAGAGCGACTGTTATTATTGAGGGATGGATCTTGTCCGAAGCATTATATACCTAGGGATGGATCTTCCCCACGGGCTAGATTGGCCCTACTTGGTACTGAGTGACTGATGATCAGTTTATGTGTATATTCCGGGATGGATCTTCCTTGGGCCGGATTGACCATATACAATACCAAGTGATTGAGCATGATGTGTTGAATGTGTGAGACAGTGAGATTGAGTACTCTAAGAGTGTGGGTACATGAGTTCATATCTGAGATACATTGCATTGGCATGCACACCTGACATACAAGTATAGAGATGTATTTTCCTCATGATGTTCGGTATCATGTCATTCATGATTTCTCACACATATTGGCATATGGGCGTGGTTATACATTTCACACGGGCTATCTGGAACTAAAAATGCAACGTCTTATTTATTATTGAAAGAAGTGTTGATAAATATTACTGTTTTCAAACTTGATCCTATTTTTGGCAACTTCGGTAAACGATTTAGGTTTTCCCTGATACACTGGAAAGGCATAATTATTTTCAGAAATCATGATTTATTCTTTGAGTTACTTCTTTTATTACTTGCTTTATATTGTTATGAATTGTTGTTGGTTATTGGAGTTGGAACCCGACCTTGGTACAAGCTCGCCACTACTTTCAACCTACGGTTAGGTTCGTTACTTATTGAGTACATTGGGGCCGATTGTACTAATACAACACTTCTACACCTTGCGTGCATATGTTGGCTGCGGATGTTGTTGTGTTCGTTGGGAGCTGGATCCGAAGATGTCCATGCTTTCCGGTTGTAGCTGCCTCTTGTTCATGGTATCCTTAGATTCATAAAACTTTGTTTATGTAATTTTCAAACAGATGATGTATTTATTTCATACTAGCTTTATAAACTCTATTCTTATAAGCGCATGCTTTGTACTACCAGTCCTTGGGGAAATGTATAAGATTCAGATTATTTTTTACTTACTTGTTTTATTAATTGTTATTGGAATAGGTTAGTGGTTAATTGGCTTACCTAGCGGGTTGGGTTAGGTGCCATCACGACTAGTCAGATTTTTGGTCGTGACAAGGTGGTATCAAAGCTCTAGGTTCATATTTTCTACATGTCATGAGTAAGTGTCTAGTAGAGTCTTGCAGATCGGTATGATGATGTCCATACTTATCTTCGAGAGGCTACAAGGCATTTAGGATAATTTCCCATCTTTCTTTCTTTATCGTGCGAAATTGATTCAGCTTGAAACATAATTCTTTGAATTCCTTCCACGCATTCATGTGCGCATGTGAGCGCTCGGTATCAGTTGTGCATCACCGGCTTGTGATTCCATGAACGAGGTTTGCAATGTGCATTCTATGGTTTGGTGATAGGTCAGTATGGAGGACTTGAGGCCAAGTTTAGATTGCAACTTAATCTCGGTAGCTTCAATTGTAACTTGTACATTTGGACTCATATGTCTGGCAATGTCCCTGCTTGTGGAATTTATGGCTCGATGAGCGGTAGTATGGCTTTGTGATGAGTATTATGTGACTGCGGTATGTGGTAAGACGATTTAAATGTGATGAGAAGTGTGTTCCTCATAATGTAAGTGACGAGTTTCTTTTCTGCCAGTGTGGCGTATGTGTTGAGATTTGAATTTGAATCTGGTTGAGAAAGTTGACTTGAGTGTTAAGAGAATGAATGCGTGTTTAGCGGATGATTAAGGTATTTTTTGGTTAGAGTTGCATGAGATTAATAATAATTTTAGTTGAACTGACTGCGGTATTATGGCAGTAATAGAGTATGGGTATTGTGAGTTATGGAATGTTTTGTTCTATGGTTTTGAGCCAAGTGTGGGAGCCTTCTATTGGCAATTCAATTCATGGTTATATGTTAAAAGTTTAGTTTTGGTCTGAGGAATACTTGTGGATTAGTTATGACTTGTAGAGGTTGGCATCGAGGATGATTCGAGTACTGAAATTCCTGGATGCGGCTTATATTGCACTTTAAAAGTATATGAAAATCATGGGATGAGTGAGTTGCTATTTGCGAAGTATGAATTTGATTGCTGATTTTTAGACAGTGTTACTTCTTAGGGGTGTTGTTGTGCTAATCGGGCGTGTGTCTTTCTGCCCGTTTGGGGCGGTGCAATTTAAACTTGGTTAAAATGGGTGACTCTCGAGAAGGTGCTATTAATAAGTGGCAATTGAAAAATTTTTGGATTCATGTATTGCTGGAATCGGTTATTTACATTGGATGGTGTCCGGACATGAGGTAATTCTGTATGACTATGGATTCCACATTTCAGTATCACAAAAGTGAAGAGGAACAATTTTAAATTCACATAAGGTTTTTTAGAGTGGGTGTCTTGATTGTGGTACTTTTGTGGTGCTTAAAATGGCAATACAATAGCTTATGAGCTTTAGGGCAGTGTGGTTTATGCTAGGATCTCTGGTGATGAGCTTTGAGTAAGGATCGTGGTGTTTTAGGAAGGAGAAGTATCAATCTGAATACAAATTCAGAAGAAACTCGGAGAAAATACGATAATTGGGCAGTAGGCTAGACCAGTATGGTGATGGTATGCTCGGTTATTGTGGATGATTATGATGTGGTTAGGCACTACAAATGTTTTGGTGGTAATATTCTTGGGTTTGGTGACCTTTGTGGCTTGGTCGAGTTAGATGAATTCAGTCTTGATAGTTTGGTTATGTGAAAAAGGATTGCAAAGTATTCTTGATGATTTCTACCATGCTTTGAACCAGATATTTTCTACCATTGTGGGGGAACGTGTTGTGTATTGTGATTTCGTCCTAGAAGGAAGCAAGAGGAAGGATTCTAGCATATCCGGTATGTAATTTGCTGGCGACTCAGAGTGTTAATGAAGTTCTTGTGTTTTCACGTAATGGCCTAATAGAGTCGGCGCGTGGAGTGAGACTGAGATTTGCAGGATCAAGTATACGGTTCAGTTTTGAAGGGGAGGTCATAAATTCTTAGATGGCATGGACGTTTTTTGATGTTTAGATGGATGCTATAACTATTTGGTATTGCGTGGGTAAAGTGTACATTTCAGAAGGCACGCTATGTTTTGAATTATGGATATTTGATAGGTATTGCGGCACTCTCCTGGTTGATCGACTGACGATTGTAAGATGTTGCTATGTGGCATGAAAGAATGGGAGAGGTATTCCTTATGGGATGATCGTGTATGAGAGATTTGTTAGACCTTCGAGCGGTGGAGATTAGATCGGAAATGGTGATTCGTGTGTTCTATGGATTTGGAGACTGGGAGTTTTCTGGAGCAGATTGTTTCATGGTTGCGGACTGTGAAGTCGTGGCCGAAGCTAGCTAGATGATAGTATGTATTATGATTCAGTCATTATAGATTTTCGGAGGGTTGGTTATCTATTTGTGGGTTACCAGAGTTGATTTGGGGGTCCATTGATAGGCCTAATTAGGATGTGTATTCTATACCGAGTCGGATTGGTTGGCTCCATACTGCTATTATTGAAGGATGTGCCATTCGGTTGATGTTGAGCTTATTTATGTCCTGAAATGATTTGTGAGTTACTCTTCTATGATACAGGGAGTTGTGATTCATTGGTTATATGCACACATGGTGCGCTGTTATTGGAGGCCTCATGGAGGCATTCGAGCGAGATGAGTATAGGGGAATTGCATGATCGATTGTGTATTGGCTATGTTCTTTTAGGTTTTGTGTGGCATTGTATCATTTGCTTCTCCATGGTTTTTGACTTTGAGCAGGATGGCTCGAGGTATATAATATGGACCAGCGTTTGTAAGGGGTCATGCATTGCGGTGGAGTTATATTAAGCTATGAACCTTGTTTTAGAATCGGGTGATAGTTCTGCGGTGTGTGATAGATTTTCAGCATTTCATTGTGGCGGTACTTGTTAATCTTGCGGGGCAATTCTCTCATTTGAGTTATTTTCCATGACTGATACATTTGAATTGTTGCGTATTGGCACACGGATGGCACAGTTTGTGGCTCTGAGTTATATTGGTGTGGCATGTCTGTGGGATAGTTGTGTTTAATAATATAGAATGGGTACTATCAGGTTTGATTACGGTATATTTGGGAGGATAACATTGAGAGTCGGCGTAGAAAGTGATTATGGTTCGGGTTGGGATGAGATAGCTCCATGACTTGTTGATCTGATAAGGGTTTATGAGATTCCGCGTGTTTCTTTTATTATCAACAGTGTATGAAGATTTTGGAACAAGGTTTGGTTTGATATGGGGTTTAATACTTGTACCTGGTTAGTGGGAGTAGTTATTGTGATGGGGAATGGTGCTTCGAGCATGCGACATGTGTAGTATGTTATGTGAATATATCTGGGGTTATGGTTATGGCTTAATATAATTTGTTCAGACTTATACAGTGTGTAGCTGTGAGATTCAGGTACTGGAAAGAAATCCTAAAGGTTG
>AWOL01S0381500.1:1874-15121 GCA_000715115.1 Nicotiana otophora
CCGGTCCACCCCAAGAAGTCACCCACAAAATGGGGCCAGCTGTAGTAAGGTCAAATGAACAAGAATCGGGAACTAATCCCGAAATTATTAAGATGCTCGAGGAACTGACAAAATGAATAGAGTCAGGAGAAAGGAGGAATGAAGCAAGGGACAAAAAAGTGGAAACTTATAAATCCAGGATTGATCAGACCTCGGGGGCACCACCAATATGGATTCCAAAAAGAATTCGTACAAAAGCCTTCCCCCCCCCTCCCCGAGCGCAGCTCCAAAACCGATCTCCAAGAAGTTCAGCATGCCCGAAATTCCTAAATATATTGGAACGACTGACCCCAACGAACATGTCACCTTTTACACATGTGCCAGTAAAGGGAACGATCTAGAAGACGACGAGATCAAATCCGTACTATTAAAGAAGTTCGGGGAAACCCTATCAAAGGGAGCAATAAGATGGTATCATAATTTACCGTCTAACTCTATCGATTCTTTTGCTATGCTTGATGATTCTTTTGTAAAAGCACATGTCGGAGCCATAAAGGTCGAAACTAGGAAGTCGTACCTTTTTAAGGTAAGGCAAAACGATAACGAGATGCTAAGAGAGTTCGTATCTCCTTTCCAAATGGAACGAATGGACCTACCACCGGTCATGGACGATTGGGTCATTCAAGCTTTCACCCAAGGACTGAACGAATAAAGCTCTATGGCTTTACGACAGTTGAAGCAGAACTTGATCGAGTACCCCGGCTGTTACTGGGCCGATGTCAATATATATCAATCGAAGATTAAAGTCAAAGACGACCAGTTAGGTTCTGGGTTCGTTATAAAAAGGGACAGCGACCGAGAACCAAGGTCGAACAGGGATCGATACCGGCCGTATAACGGAGATCGTAGGGGTAGCAAACCGGGACATAACCCCATACGAGGCGAAAGGAGAAGTGATCGAGTCTAAGGGTCTCGAGGGCTGATGAACAAGAATGGGTTCGATAGGCATACCAAACCTAAGGAAGCACCACGTTTATCAGAATATAATTTCAACATTGATGCATCCACCATCGTATCGGCTATCGGACTCATCAAAGATACTAAATGGCCTCAACCTTTGCAGTCCGATCCATCCCAGAGAAATTCCAATCAAATGTGCAAGTATCATGGCACCCAAAGACACAGAACTGAAGATTGCAGGCAGTTGATGGGAGGAGGTAGCCCGGTTATTCAATGAAGGACACCTTCGAGAGTTTTTAAGTGACCGGGACAAGAACCATTTCAAAAAAAGAGAGTTCAGTAGACAAAATGAACAAAAAGAGCCACAACATTCATCCACATGATCATCGGAGGGATTGTTGTCCCCCAGGGACCGGTGCTTAAACGTACTGAGATGTCGATTATAAGAGAGAAGCGATCTCGAATTCAGGATTACATACATAAAGGAACCTTGTCCTTTAGTGACGAAGACGCGGAAGGAATCATGCGGCCCCATAACGATGCTCCGGTAATATGTGTACTTATGAATAAAACTTAAGTTAAGCATGTGTTAATTGATCTAGGTAGTTCGGCCAACATCATTCAATCAAGAGTCGTAGAGCAACTCGGTCTACAGGACCAGATCGTGCCTGCAACCCTGGTACTAAACGGATTTAACATGGCGTGTGAAACCACTAAGGGGGAGATAATTTTGCCAGTAAACATGGTCGGGACCATCCAAGAAGTGAAGTTCCACGTGATCGAGGGCGACATGAGGTATAACGCCCTGTTCGGGAGGCCATGGATCCACAACATGAGAGCAGTACCCTTGACCCTTCACTAGGTTCTAAAATTCCCAACATCAGAGGGAATCAAAACGGTCTATGGGGAGAAACCGGTCGCAAAGTAAATGTTTGCCGTCGATGAAATGATTCGGATATCATCACTATCATCGACAAAAGGATCAGATTCGAAGGACAAACAGGACACCAAATAACAATCACAAACGTCAGCCTCGACCCAACTAGAGAAGCAGAAGACTGACGAAGATGATGATTATGGTATCCCTCGATCCTTCATGGTCCCCGATGATTCCGATGCTACTAAATTAATGGTTGAAGAATTGGAGCAAATCATGCTAATCCAACAACTGCCCGAGTGAAAGGTATACCTAGGCACGAGGTTAAATCCTGAGCTCAGGAAAAAGCTTATTAAATTTCTTATAGCTAACATGGACTGTTTCGCTTGGTCACATCTTTACATGACAAAGATCCAACCGGAAATCACCACTCATAGACTAAGCTTGGATATAAAATTTCATCCAGTGAAGCAAAAAAGAAGACACCGGTCCGAGGTCAAACATACCTTCATCAAGGACGAGGTAACCAAACTTCTTAAAATAGGATCCATTCGAGAAGTAAAATACCCTGAATGGCCAACAAACGTGGTGGTAGTCCCTAAGCAGGGAAACAAACTTAGAATGTGTATACATTATAAAGACCTGAATAAAGAATGCCCTAAGGATTCTTTTCCTTTGCCTAATATCGATCGCATGATCGATGCCACAGCCGGCCATGAGATTCTCAGTTTTCTTGATGCCTACTCCAGGTACAACCAGATACAGATGAACCAGGAGGACCAGGAAAAGACCTCGTTTATCACTAGGTATGGTACTTACTGTTATAATGTAGTGCCATTCGGTCTAAAAAATGCTGGTGCAACTTATCAACGCCTAGTAAACCGAATGTTTGAAAACCGAATAGGAAAATCAATGGAAGTTTATAGTGATGACATGTTAGTTAAGTCTCTGCGAGCAGGAGACCATTTAAAGCATTTGCAGGAAACTTTCGATATACTGAGGGGGTACAATATGAAGCTCAACCTCGAAAAATATGTATTCAGGGTTGGCTCGGGCAAGTTTCTTGGTTTCATGGTGTGCAATCGGGGAATTGAGATCAACCCCGATAAAATCAAAGTTATCGAGGATATCACGGTAGTGGATAATGTAAAGGTCGTGCAGAGGCTAACGGGACAAATAGCCGCCCTAGGACGATTCATTTCGAGATCCTCTGATAGGAGCTACTGATTTTTCTCACTACTTAAGAAGAAGAGCAACTTTGCATGGACTCCGGAATGCCAGCAAGCTTTGGAGGAACTAAAGCGGTATTTATCGAGCCCGCCGCTGCTTCATACCCCGAAAGTGGACGAACAACTTTACCTGTACTTAACTGTCTTAGAGATAGCGGTAAGTGGAGTCCTGGTTCGAGAAGAACAAGGTATGAAATTCCCTATTTATTATGTCAGTCGGACCTTAGGCGGGGCCAAAACTAGATATCCACACTTAGAAAAATTAGCGCTTGCTTTAATAAGCACCTTTAGGAAGCTAAAACCATATTTCCAGTGTCATCCAATATGTGTTGTAACAACTTATCCTCTTCGAAATATTTTGCACAAACTCGAGCTTTCGGGTCGATTGGCCAAATGAGCTATACACATTAGTGCGTACGATATTAAGTACCGACCCTGAACCTCTATCAAATCTCAAATCTTGGCGGACTTCGTGGCTGAATTTACGCCGGCCTTCGTACCCGAGATTGAAAAAGAACTACTTATAAAATCGGGTATCTCTTCGGGAGTCTGGACACTCTTTACGGACGGTGCCTCGAACGCGAAGGGGCCTAGGCATCGTACTAAAATCACCCACAGGTGATGTAATTAGACAGTCTATCAGAACTACAAAATTGACTAACAATGAGGCCGAGTATAAGGCCATAATTGCAGGTCTCGAATTAGCTAGACGTTTGGGAGCGGAAGTCGTTGAGGCTAAGTGTGATTCCCTCCTCGTGGTAAACCAAGTTAACGGGACTTTTGAAGTCCGAGAAGATCGAATGCAGAGGTACTTGGATAAACTACTGATGACTCTACATCGATTTAAGGAATGGACCTTGCAACATATACCCCGAGAACAGAACAACGAGGTCGACGCTCTTGTAAACTTAGGTTCATCAGTTGAAGATGGAGAACTCAACTCGGGGACTATCGTACAACTCATTAGATCGGTGATCGAAGAAGGTCATGCCGAGATAAACTCCACAAGTTTAACCTGGGATTGGAGAAACAAATACATAAAGTACTTCAAGAATAGGAAGCTTCCATCAGATCCAAAGGAATTGAGAGCTCTGCGCGCAAAGGCAGCACAGTTCACCTTGTCCGAAGACGGAACGCTGTTTAGAAGGACGTTCGATAGACCATTGGCAATATGTTTGGGACCGGGAGATACCGATTACATCCTACGGAAATTTCACGAGGGCACTTGTGGAAATCCTTCTGGTGCTGATTCGCCGGTCCATAAAGTAAACAGAGCAGTGTATTATTGGACCGATATGGGTAAGGATGCAAGGGAGTTCGTTCGAAAAATGTGACAAATGCCAAAGGCATGCTCCCATGATTCATCAACTCGAGGAACTACTCCACTCGGTCCTATCTCCATGGCTTTTCATGAAATAGGGAATGGACATCGTTGGCCCCCTCCCATCGGCCCCAGGTAAGGCTTAGTTTATTTTGTTTATGATTGATTATTTCTCTAAATAGGTTGAAGCACAGGATTTCGAGAAAGTCAGAGAAAAGGAAGTGATAGACTTCATTTGGGACCACATCATATGTCGATTCGGGATGCCTTCCGAGATTGTATGTGATAATGGAAAACAATTCATCGGCAACAAAGTAACTAAATTTCTCGAGGATCACAAGATCAAAAGGATCCTATCAACACCTTATCATCCCAGCGGGAACGGACAAGCCGAATCGACCAAAAAAACCATCACCCAAAATCTTAAGAAGAGATTGACCGACGCCAAAGGAAAATGGAGAGAAATACTACCCGACGTCCTATGGGCATACCGCAGTACATCGAAATCCAGTACCAGAGCAACACCATTCTCGTTGATTTATGGCGCCGAAGCTCTTATCCCAGTCGAGGTCGGGGAACCTAGCATCAGGTTTCGATATGTAATAGAGGAGTCGAATAACGAGACCATGAATATGAGTCTAGATTTGTTGGACGAAAGACGAGAAGCCGCTCTCGTCCGATTGGCCGCCCAAAAATAACGGATCGAACGGTATTACAATCGAAGAACCAATTTTAGACATTTTAACATCGGGGACTTGATTCTAAGAAAAGTCACCCTCAACACCCGAAATCCGAATGAATGGAAATTGGGTCCAAACTGGGAAGGACCGTATCAAGTTCTCAAAATCGTCAAAAATTGATCCTACAAGCTCGGTATGATAAACGGCAAACAAATACCTAGCAATTGGAACGTATCACACCTAAAATGATACTACTGCTAAGGTACGACCCTCACATGTTCATTTGTATTTAGAAACTAACCCTTGCAGGTGTTCGAGCAGAAAGAAGGATGGATTCTTCAACATGAAGCCTTTAGGTCTGAAAGCGCGCATTGCACTCTTTTCCCTTAGACCGATTTTGTCCCAAGTGGGTTTTCCGGTGAGGTTTTTAATGAGGCAACCACTGATCGTGCTAACTTAGAATAATTCAACAGTATCCGAGGTCTCTTTACAATCAACCTCGAATATCAAGTTCGGACAAGCTCGTTACTTCATGGCAACAGGGTCTCGATAGGAAAAATTGTAAGGGCCAAATGGTCAAACGAACCATGACCGCATATTTTGCTCGAGCTCTAGCACAAAACATATACGCATGTATAATGATCTATAAACAGAAATTTCTTTACCGATATCCCATACCTCAGAAAGGTTCTTCTACTTCATATTCTCAATCTATTATGCAAATGGGCTTAAGGGTCGACCATGACTGGAGTTCGAATGATTACCCCATAAATCGGGGACTGCCATCCGAAAAATTAATGAGATCGAATTATATAAAGCCTAAGGGCTACGTTGCTTCGAGTTCGAGAAATCATTCTCTCTCGACTACAAAGCCTAAGGGCTACCTTAATTCGAGTTCGAGAAATCATTCTCACTCGACCACAAAGCCTAAGGGCTACCTTAATTCGAGTTTGAGAAATCATTCTCACTCGACTATAAAGCCTAAGGGCTACCTTAATTTGAGTTCGAGAAATCATTCTCACTCAACTGTAAAGTCTAAGGGCTACCTTAATTCGAGTTCGAGAAATCATTCTCACTCGACTGTAAAGACTAAGTGCTACCTTAATTCGAGTTCGAGAAATCATTTTCACTCGACTGTAAAACCTAAGGGCTACCTTAACTCGAGTTCGAGAAATCATTCTCACTCGACTGTAAATCCTAAGGGCTACCTTAATTCGAGTTCGATAAATCATCCTCACTCGACTACAAAGCCCAAGGGCTACTCTGCTTCGAGTTCGAGTGAATTATTTCACTTGACATCTATTTATCAAGCCTAAAAGCCACCTCAGTTCGAGTTCGAACATTCACTCGGGGACTACCTATAAGAAACGTTTGAGTGCAGTACTTGTTATAGGTCCTTACTATCTCAATCTTGGACCTTCGAATAATTATTCCATGCTAAGGCACTTTTGACCTTTGTATAAATTAACAAAAAGGCAAAAGATTCAGAATCCATAGAAGGGAAAATTTTTATATATACATCAAAATCTTTTACAAAGGCAACACAGCCCGAAGGAAGTTTTTACAAAGGCCGAAGCAGCCTTGATAGAAATAACAAAAAATACTTAAGGTCCTAAATGGCTTGGTCTTCATCGGAGGCTGCGTCGATCTTCCCCACCTTCAGATTCGCTCGAGCTATCGGAGTCTTCCTCAGGGAAGGCTAGCCTTCGAGCCCTCTTTTCCTCCGTCTTGGCATTTTCAATTTAGACCTCAACATCGAAGCCATGAGCACTGACCTCCTCGAGAGATTCCCTCCGAGCCAACCATTTAGCAAGTTCGACCATGCTCTTAGCCTTGGCCTGGTTGACCTCAACATCGATCCTGAACTGGGCCACTTTAGCATCAGCTCTTTTATTAGCCTCGGTCACCTTAGATATGGCCACTGCCACTTCGGATCTGGCTACAGCCACTTCGGATCTGGCCACTTCAAGTTTATTATCCAAGCTTGCCTTATCGGAAGTGGCGAAATCTAACTCACTCTGAAGCTCTTTAACCCTCTCGATCTGCACCGAGACATTTTCGTTTGCAGCCCGAAGCTGGGCCTCAGCCCACTCCAATTGCGCTTGAACGACCTCCTTTTTAGAGGCGAGGATATCCTTATTCTATTTGAATTTTTCCTTCTTGACCATTAGCTCATCTACCTGCGAATTGAGCCGTCCGATCTGTTCAAGCCTATGCCGAACCTGCAGAATCAGATTGCTAGTGGTTATCTCCAATTCATCTTCATTGTCGTGAAGAATTCGGAATACCTACTCAGCTATCTCCTCATGCTCATCCCGAGCCGCTGTCAAATCTGCTCGAAGTTTCTCGCTAAGAAGTTTGTATGAGTCACTCTTCTCAGTGAGGTTTCGAACCTCGGCCTCATGTTCCTCTCGGATTCGGAGAAAAGCCTCGTGATGCAACACCGAAGCCTACAAACATGGGAAAAAATGTTAGAATTATCTACAACTCTAAGTATAAAGAAAATAGCAGAGATGCCATCGAAGTTACTCGATTCAGAGCATGTTGTGACTCGTTGAAAAGGCATGCGAGTCCTACCGCATTCATCACTATTTGATCCTCATTGGTCACCAAGGACCGAAGGTAACTGGCAATCCCTACGGGGGGAGAGAAAGTCTGGGTATCCTCCAGGACGGAGAGCACTATCTTACGCCTACGATCGGGATCAACACTCGGGGTCGGGAATCGGTCCACCATCTTTGGAACCGATGAAGACCCGGTAGAGACCAACAATGATGCTTTCTTTGGTATCGGTAATCCACCGAACCCGACAACCTTTTAAAAGGCAGCTAACTCGAGCCCATCCAGAAAATCGTGGATATCAGTCGGCTCCTGAATGCCCTCGTAGTATCGACCTTCCAACATGATGGACTCATGGATCATAGCATCCGAAATCTGAGGGGATCTGCCAATATCAACTATCCCAAGATCTCGAGATATCTTCTTCTACCCGAGAAGTCCTACCCTCGGTCTCCCCTTCAACCATTTCAGCTCGAGGCGGAATAGTCTCAGCTTTTCCTTGTTCCAGAATTATGGCTAGGGTTCCCTTATTCACCTCCGCCGATTCAGAAGATTGTTGTATCACAACATTAGCCCGTACACAGACTAATTCCTCTTCTCCTTCTTCGGTCTAGTCCATTAATCGGTGGATCGATTCCGAAGGCCTGACACCGGAGCCCCCCTTTGGCTTGAGAGATTTCTTCGCCTGTTTTTTCTTTTCCTAGACCAGGGAACCCGGTACATATTTTCTCTTCTTTTGTTTAACATGCTTCAGGACAGGAACCTCCTCATCACCAGATGAGGGCCTCATGGCAACGTACTTCCCAAGTACTACAAGGGGAAAAGGGGGTTAAGCAAGTAAAGAGGAGCAAATGACAAACAAATTAAGTAAGATACCTACCATGACTACGAGCCTCCCATCGACCCTTTGATAATTCCACCCAAGCACGCTCGGAGTGCGGTCTCTGTAACACCAGACCTTCAACCCATTGTTTAAGATCCGGAATCGATTCAGGCATCCGAGCCACAACTGTGACAAGAAAGAAAATATGGATCAAGAAAATGAAAGGCAGTCACAAAATTAAAATGAACGAAGGGAAATAAGTGCTCATGGTTCATAATCCATTTCTCAGGAAACGGCATGTCATCGACAGGGATCAGGTCCGAGGTTTTGACTTGAACAAATCGGCCCATCTAACCTCGATCACGAGTCTTGTCTATACTCGAGAACGATGCTTTGGTGGCTCGGCGAGCAAGATTGATTAACCATCCTCGATAAAGTCGGGGACTATAAAGGCGCATAAGGTGATCGTGGGTGAAAAGACACCCCTCGATTTTCCTCGAGAAAAATTGAAGAAGAATCAATATTCTCCAAAACGAAGGATGGATTTGGCCAAGGGTTACGTCGTATCTCTTGCAAAAGGCGACAATGACAGGGTCTAAAGGACTCAACGTGAAAGGATAAGTATAAACACTTAGGAACCCTTCCACGTGAGTAGTAATTGATTCATCGGGCAATGGGACTACCACATGCTTATCGTCCCAGTTGCATTCTTGTTTTACTTTCTCGAGAATTTTCTCAGTGATTCTACGCTGGTACCTCGACATCAGTTCACATCGGCCCGGTACCGAAGTAGGTTTTTCAACCTTAAAATCATTGACAGTTGAACACCTTACCGGAATGAATTCCTCAGGGCAAGGCTATGACGCATCCTCACCGTCAACGGAAATGAAGAAGTGGCTTCTTTTTGTGGCACCGTTTTGGAGATTTTCGCCATTTAATAAACAATGGAAATTAGGGTTGTATGTGATGAAAAATATATGAATCAAAGGGAGTCTCCAAGAAGATGCAAGAGCAGGGATGAAGATTTTGAGTGAAAAGTTTAGATAAGGATGAAAGTTTGAATATTTATAGCCTGGTGATGATGGTTCAGAACCGGTACTGACCGACCAACGACTGAGAGGCATTTAATGCCTTAGTAAATGGACCGATGGGACATTTGTTACATACGTCATAATCGGGCTTGTCGCTGACATCATCATCCACCAAACCCGACTTCGGTAATTCATATCGTTTCTCGTATCTTCTTTCTGAGAAACATAGGGACTATCTGTATACGGTCAAAATCGAATTTGCCCTTTGTATGTCTAATCGAGATTGGAATGTGGTGGTTTGAGAATTATCGTTATGATATCGAGACATGGTGAGGAGTATATGTTCCCAGGCTAGAGACCGAGCAACCGATCAAGATCGAGCTCGAAGACTTAGAGACCGATCGAGATCGGCCGAGATCGATGTTGGCCGGGATCAAAATCGAGCCAAGGGACAAAAAAGCCGTTATAGCCGCATTTGGGGAGCAAATCTCGACGGAAATCAAGGAAAAGCTAATTAAATTAATCTATCATGGGATCTCCACTATGTTTTTTTAATTATACCCAAAATGGAATTCCCTCACTATATTAAGAGTGGTTATCATTTGTAAGAGGGCATCATTGATTGGCTCATTCAGATTTACTGATATTTACATAACATATAGCTAATATCTTCCTTTTTGGGCTTTGATATTGATTCATCTTGTTCTCTTATCAATCACTCTCTATTCAATTTGGGTTTGTATTCATTCCTTTTATAACTAATTTCGATATCCATTTACATATTTTTATCGATTCGTATCAATTCATATCACGTATCCTTAGAACTATGTATAAATTCAACTATATCCGTTTTTCGGATAAACACTTTTCACATGAAATTGAGAATATTTTGGAATACAAATGTGAATCTTTTCATGAGAAAAATCTGACTTGGTAAGAAACTTCTTTGAGTTTTTATGAGTGGTTAAAAGTATGTAACTGGTCAATAGAAGATGCATGCATCGAGAAATACAACATCTTTGTCACCGGAAAAAAAAGGAAAAAGAAGAATAGGGCTCGGGCTATGAATCTTGGAGAGCATTTCTACATTCTTTGTATACAATGAACCAGTACTATATTTTTATAGCTATTCTTTTAATTGCATGATCGCCTTTTTTATATATGAGTCCGAGAATTAATTTGAGTTTAACCTTTGTACACTAACAATGTAAATATAATTATATATCTTTTTTACACCATTAGATTACGCTAACGTTTGGACATAGATTTGATTGAAACTTGAAAAAGAGTTCTTGAGATTGTGTTGAAAAATAATTTTTGAAAGTTGAAGTTGTGTTTGGACATGATATGAATCACAAGTCTATATCAATAAAGGAATACTTATGACACTCATAAAAATGACTATGGAACGACTCTAAGAGTTTCAAGAAAGAGACTATAACAAATAAATAACAATCTTTTGCCCACGCGAATAAATGGGGGCTCACCAGGAACTACCAACTCGTGTACTCTAATTAATGGAATCCTTGTCTACGTCTACTGCTGTCTCTGTAAAAATAATAGTGGAGAGTGAGTCACTAGCTCAGTGAGTAATAATACTTAACCACAACCGTTTTAAATAATGGACAAGTCAGAAAATATGCTTGTATAATAATCACAAATAAAATGCCATTTTTTAAAACGATAATAATAATCAGTCTCATCATGTGTTTCCTGTAACAAAAATAATTTAACAATTTAATAATAAACTCGGTAAATACTGTGTCATAGCAAATCTTTATATTTGGGAGGTTTCCAGAAAATGATCATGCAATCTGTATCATTGTATGGACCCCTTAGTAAGAGGAGTCAAATATAACTGTAGGTCCCTACTCGAGGGAAAACTGTAACTGTATGCTAGTTCTATCTTCCCAGTAGCAAGGGCTCTAACTGTACTCGGTAATCAGTAAATACAAGATGCACCAGGTCTAACTAACCCGCCGTTAGCTACAAGATCCTTCAAAGTTTCCTCTTATTCATACTTTTCTTTGTAAATAGTAAATCTTCACATGAAAGCATTTTCAAAACAGTAGAGGACATTTTAAATTTTATCAAATCATGTAATCCAATTTCGGTAACGGCAATCATATCTCTAGCAATAGTAAAAACATGTCTAGTAATAGTGAGAACATTTTAAATAACTGCAAAATATCTCAAGTAAATTATTCAGTATCATATAAAGTAAGAGACTTGTCCCACATGCAATTTCAAACATTCGGTAACACATTTTATTTTCAATAATGTATAAACCATATAGGTTATGAAAATACAAATTGCGGTATGATTACTACTCATAGTACTCGTGTCGAAATACCAAACGTGTCGCCTCGAGTGATTTGTTCGACTTTCTTCAATCAATATATAATCACATCAATATCGATCTTGTGTTAATTTCTTTGTTTAAGCTAATTCATAGCTAAATTTAGATTCCAAATCCTCAGAGTTTTATGTTATACCATCAATTCGCTGAATTATATTTATTCATGCTATTAGTAATTCAACTAGTCTATAATCTATCAATTTCAACTTACTCGTATATTTATTTATTTTTCAATTTTCTTTTGCCCAAATTATGCCAACTATGTGTATATATCTATATCATATAGGATCACTATCGACAATACTTTCTTTCGTACCTAACAAAATTATATACACCTTGAAGATAATCTTAAGCAAGTGAAGTAAGAAAGTTTTTCTTTTGAATTAAAAATAATGCCTTCAACAAATTGCCTTTATTTCTATGTTTGTTCCCATATTTAATTCATACTACTACATACAAAGACATTAAAAATTTAATCTGTTTTAAAAAAAAATCTTCATTACAAAGTGTTCTACAAGAACCCATGATTCTTTCACAAAGTGCTATGAGTTAAGGGAAGCATTACTTAATCTATTCTTGTTTCTAATTATATTAATCAATCTCACTATATAACTCAAATTATTAAATTTATATACTCTCATATTAGTAAAACAAAATATAAGAATATTATATTACCTATTTTTCAAAGTTTGGTTCTAACCTTTTTCTTCTTCTTCTTCTTCTCTTCTCTGTGTTTTTTTAATGCTTTTGTTGCAGCAGCAGCGCTGCTTTCCCTTTTCCCCAATTCCCTTTTCTTTCTTTTGGTTCAAGTGGGCTTTTGCCCTTCTTTTAAATTGATTAGGTTTTCCCTTCTTTTTTTTCTTGTATTGATTTTTATATTATGCTAAAAGACCAACATACCCTAACTTAAATATGGTCATTACATCCTACCCACCTTATGAAATTCGTCCCCAGATTTAACTCAAGTATGTACCTGTAGACCGAAATAAATGAGAATACTTGACTCGTATATCATCTTCCACTTCCCAAGTAGCTTCTTTAATGATATGATTTCTCCACAAGACTTCAACAACCACAATTTATTTTTACTAAAACTTCCTCTCTTGTTTATCGACAATAGCCATCGGCTCCTCCTCGTAAGACAACTTCTCATTGAGTGGTATAGTAGGTGCTTCAATCACTTGAGAGGAGTCTGATATACATTATTTTTAGGATGGAGACATTAAACACTAGGTGAATATAAGATAACTAAGGAGGAGTTCCAAACGATATGTCACAGCTCCCACTCGATCAAGTATTTTATACTGACCTATAAACCTCGGGCTCAACTTACCTCTTTTTCTGAATCGCATCACGCCCTTCATACGAGATACCTGTATGAACACTTTTTCTCCAATTGTGAACATTAAGTCTCTTCTTCTCTTATCCG
>AWOL01S0381552.1:0-12358 GCA_000715115.1 Nicotiana otophora
TTTGAATAATATATCGGTTTCTCTCTATACTTGTCTTTACTTTACAGTCTTTATTTTATAACAAAAAATAGTTTTTTGGGAATTTGACTATACAATGTCAAATTTTTAGGCTGCTTTTGTTAAATATAATCTAAGGCTAAAAATTTATCAATTCCTATTATATATTGTGACCCGACTCACCATGTCCATGTCATATTCATGAATGTCTCACCATGTTTGACAAGTCGTACCACTAAAACCATAACTTCTTAAAATAACTAGCTCGATCTTAGTCTCTTTTGCCACTAATTTTATAGGTAAAGTGTAAGGAAAACCTAAATGTATACCAGTAGTTAGGGGTGTACATAGATCGGGTTGGTTCGGATTTTCTAATTATCAAACCAAACTAATTGTATCGGGTTATTAAATCTAAATATCAAACCAAACCAATAAAAGTAGCGTTTTTTAATCTCGATTTTCTCGGATTTTGTAGATTTTCGGATTTTTCGAGCTTTTTTTCATAAAGTCTTCATAGCACAAAACGTAAAATTTGTGCTCCAAATATTTCTTTAATCCTAGTTAGGCGGAACTATATAAGGCGTTTTTCAATAAAATAATATAAATATGAGAAGAGTCATGGCATTGTACTAAAATATTCAACAATAAAGATTATAAAATCGCATAAATAAATATTATTAATAATAAGCCATAATAAAAATAAATATAATTTAAAATTGCGACTAATAAGTAGTATTATTTACATGACTAACCACTAAAAGAAAAATAAGTTATACATTTTATCTAAACCATGAAAAAACTAAAAATAGATATCCAACACTATTTACATTCATAGTACAATTGTTTGTTGATTTATTTGAATTACTACTAACATTTATGGACTATAAACGTATTTGAGCATCCAAAAATTATAAGCTCAAGCTTGAAATAATACGTTAAAAGATAAAATTATGAAAAAACTTAAGAAATATTTATAAACTACACTACAGTAAATATTGTTATGTATTAAATATATTTAAAACTTTTATACATATAATGTCGGGTTGGTTTGGTTTCGGTTTGACTTTTTTCAGTTAAAACCAAGCCAAACCAAATATGGTCAGGTTTTTTTTCCAACACCAAACCAAATCATAGTCGGATTTTTTTTCTCGGCTTGACTCGGATTATCAAGTTGTGCGGTTTGTTGGTTTTATTTGTATACCCCTACCAGTAGTCATTGAGTTATTAAATCATGTATTATGGTTTTATTATATTTTGCAATAAATAATCCCTTAAGGGTAGTTTGATTAGGAAACAAGTTATTCCGGGAATCTAGAACTGTAATTAGACAAAAGATACTACTACAATATGAGTTTTTCATGTCAAAAATTATATTCTTTTTGGTAAATACTTGAATTTAGAGCTCTTGTACATGCAGGTTGTGACACGAGTACATTTGATATTCAGTCTTTCAAATTTTAAGATAAATAAGGAATGTGTATACGTAGGGCCCGTTTGGTCATAAAAATTGTTTAACTTTTTTTGGGGAATTTGCATTTTTTTTGGAATTAGTGTTTGGTCATGAAAATTTCAAATTTCACTTGAAGTTGAATTTCGAAATTTGAAAAACACCAGAAAGTTGTTTTTCAAAATTTTTACTTCAAATCACTCACAAAAATTCAAAAATAGCTCCAAATTGTATTCATGTCCAAACACAACTCTAATTTTCAAATGTTATTTTTAGGGAAAAAAATATTTTACTTTTTCAGAATTTCACAACTCTTATGTCCAAACACCAAACGCCCACGTACTACTCCTACTAAAAAGAAAGAAAAAAAAAAGAAAAGAAAAAAGTGTACGTGGCAAGGATTTATATGGAGTAGTATACAGCGGCCTAAATAGGATTTTGCACAATTAGTGGTTTTAAATTAAGGTTTTACTTTCTACCCTTTGTTTATTAATTGTATCGATCTATTGTATATACATCCAATATTATTTTAAAAAAATGCTACTACTATTTAAGAAGAGGTTCATAAATTTAAGAAGTAAAATACTACTTATGCCACTGATTGCATAAGGAATCTACTGCAGAGGTACAACTCGTGATTCTCTTAGACAGCTAATCCTATGTCTGTACTCTGTATTATACAGTAGAGATAAAGCTGCATAAAGTATTATTTGCAAAGCAACAGAGTTGAATCAGATCTAGGATTTAGATTATACTCCCCATTTTGTATACTGGATTAAATTGGCACTAAGAAAAATACTTTCCGAAAAATGATTTTCAGAAAATATTGCTTAGAAGAAATTTTGTCTTACTATTCAACACTTTCTAAATTTAAAAAAAATAATCTTCAAATGGACTACCAATGAAAAACTTAAGCGAATAAAATTATTTTTCCCGTTTATATGGATAATATTCTCTAAGAGTTTTGAAGCGGTAAAGTTGTTTGTGTGTGACATATAGGTTACGAGTTCGATCCGTGATAACAGTCATTAATACTTGCATTAGATAGATTGTCTACATCACACCTTTTGAGAGTGCCGTCCTTCCCGGAACTCTTTGCGTGCATCGGGTTATTCTTTCGGCCTTTTTCTTTAAAAAAATATTTTATAGTGTTTAGTGGTTAGAAAAAAACTTTTTTTTTCATATAGACCAAACACGCCTAACAGAGACTTGCCAAGCTGGTTAATGGAGTCAGAATTTAAGGATATAAAACAAATAATAGCACATTTAGTAGCGTGTGAGCATCAGCTATTGCAGACGCGTTTCATTGTTTTTCGCTCACTTGAGATTACTGTTGAACAACTTAGAATTTATATATGAGTTTATTTTATAAATAGTGTAAAGAAAATTTTATTATATAAAAGATATTTATAGGTAATCTTTCATAAAAGGTAGAAATTGTAATTTTGAAAATAAGGTAAACAACATGCTACAACAGCTAAAGCGACCTAATAGCAGGGGTATGATTTTTATCGAGTGAGTTCAAAAAATAGTAAAAATTAATTACGCAAAAAACTAAGGGAAGTCTTATATATATAATTTAATTTTATATATATAGCGTAATTTTTCAGCGAACGAAGTTCGACTGCCTTTTGCACATATATATATATATACTGTTACTTTTTCATAAAGTCAGTGTATGTAAGTAAAACTCATAGAGTAATAACAATTAAATTATACTAACAATGAAAATATATATATACACTATTGGTGCATATAATTTATTATACGTTGTGTATTAAATTTTTAATATGCTTATATACAATAAACAATGTAAAGATCAATTAAAGACAAGAAGTCTAGCCTTAAACCTAAACTATCATAGGAGTTGTGATAAAAACTTGATATCGGTTGGACAAAATTCTTTTGCACCTGTTATTATAAAAGCACAATATACTCCACAAAGTAATCTGTCTTCTGAAGTAACCTACAGTAAGTCATCCGTCTCACATGGCGTAACGTGATGTTTTGCTTTCCCTGAGGATTTATTATTTATTAATTAAAGAAAGAGATGAATATCACCGACACATTTTCGTTCTGGTGTGATATTAAACCTTAGCCTTTCATTATCCTCTTTTATTTATTTATTTATTCATTCATTTGTTTTCTATTGACTTCCTAGTTTCTCATTCTTTCTTTTTCTTCTTCTCTGACCTCTCATGTTGTATTTTTTCTTTGAAAAGAAGAGAAATGAAGCCACACTTTGCTAAAAAAAAATGTTCAAATCAATGATTTTCTATGCCATAGTTAAAGTGCAGTACTCAACTCAGTTTCTTTTAGTTAAAACTAGTCAAATAAAATTATTTTCGACTAGTCCTTTCTGAATTGTCGAAGATTATAAGAATAAAAGGCAGTTCAAACGCACTAAGCTTCTACGTGCACAGTACTCGTAGCTCGAAAAAGGATTAGTATAAATAGCCTACCTTGCATTTTTGTAAGAGATTGTTTCCACTGCATGACCTCCTAATCACAGCAATACTTGTCCTTGTGACAAAACTTTCCTTTCCGACGTTTAAAGAATGACAAGAAAACCATTCGAGCATCGTTTAAATATAATCCCTTATAAACTAGTCACTAATCCTCACAATCCTGCTTTAGGCATCTGTGGCCAGCACGGCCAATTTTTACAAAGATTATTGCTTGAGGTAGGAACAAAGCAATCCACAATATCAGATGCCTTAACTTATAACTGATCCTACAAATAATGAAACATTAAAGGAGATTCAACTAAACATTAGTGTAGACTTTAAGAAAAGTTGCATACAATATTAGTGAAATTACACTAGAATCCAATGGAACTACTATTAATGTACAATTGTACAGAATACATTCGATTCTTAATGTACATAACCCTACGTGAATGAAAGAACCAACAGAAACTAAATGATCCCTACGGCGTCTGTTTTAGACTGCTTTATTCCTGAATAATTTACAAGTGCCAGTCCACCAGTCACAAATCAGTGAGTCTAAGCGAGTCAACAAGAAACAGAACAAATCCTTTTTACATGTTTCTCGACGTGTTCTTCATGTCCCTAAATAATATAATTTTTATATCTTGACAATTCGACGAATTCTTTAAGCGCCAACTTTCTGCACTTTAGCATCCAGAATCTTCAAAGGTTCAACGTGCAGTTTCCCCTGTTGCTGAGACCAGTAAGCATGGGCAGCTAAGACCCTGTCCAGAAGATCCTGAGGCACCGGCTCTCCCCTTCGTTGCTGCGGGGCAATGCTTGCTGTATGTACTAATGTCTTCCATTTATCCTAATATAAACCAAAGCACCCCCACATCACATGGATGATGGGAACAATAATTAGCTTTGTTAAATATAGATTAAAAATTAATGAGATCTATGCTTATCTAGAAGTACAACTCATATGTTCCCCTTTTTGCTTTCTAGGTAATTATTCGGAGCTGTCATAAGATTCACTAAGCCATTATAATAACAATTTACAATATAATAGAACTATGGGATCATCAAAACACGTGAAGCATCTTGTCATATGGCAAGAGACCTACTTCTCATGCTGAAATATTTATCTAAGACGTGGGTTTCTAAGTCCAGACAATAATGAGATCATGACCTTGATTTGCTAAGATCAATATGTGACAACATCAAGGATGTTTAAGAGAAAAAAATCTCATTTTTGTCAAGAACTGGCATAGCATCCATGTAAAAGGAACATATGTTCTTACTACATTAAAATTTCAGAAATGATAATGGAACCCATAAGATGTCTAACCTTCAAGTCAACATAAGTTCGGTGATCAGCATTATCAAAAGCGCGCATTTTGACATCACGCCACCTGCATTTTCAGAGATAATTAATGCAGTTCCCTAGCGGACAGCAAATTCTAACTGAATTACTTGCAAAGAGGATTTTAAGTTCTCATACCTTCCAGTTCCAAGATGCTCCACAGCTTCAACTAGTGCCTCTACTTCTGCAACTGAGAATGGTCTCCGTATTCTACGTTGTGAAAGTTCAGAACGCTTGCTTTTCTGGTTCACAGGAACCATAGCAAGTGCCTCAGGGTTAACTGGAGGAACTATGACCAAGGCTCTAGAATCTGGAATAGCTATATCAGTTGATGGATCAACAGAATTTGTAGGAAATAGCTCTGCTGGATGGTTATTCTCGTGGTGCTTGTCCAACGTAGTCTCTGGAGGATCTGATGAAGCATTGGTAATCCCCAATTCCGAGCTAGGACTGGGTGGCAGTCTGAGTATAAAGTTAATTAATTAGTCCAAACGCAATCAATATCCCATAAGTAGCCAAAATTAATCGAAATGGACGTTCTTTTGTTTGATAACTATCTGAACCAACACTATGCAAAAGCATAGAAGTGCTCAATTCTTCTACTATACCTAGTTAGTTCCTGATCTGCAACATATGCTGATGAAGCAGGACGATCATTAGGAGATAACGATGGAGAAACTTGGGTGAATCTAGGCTCCAAAGTGAAACCCAAATTATCGAGGTTTCCGTTCTGGGAAATACCAGCTTGTTCTAGAGTTCTACTGTCATCTCTGACCTTCTTTCCCTGGAGAACCATCCCCACCCTTAATCCACTTTCGAGTATAGCTGTAACTGCCTCCATCACTGTTCTCTGCATAAAAGAAAATTATCATTTAGTGTTAAGAACTTCAAATTTTATAATACAGAAAACTTTCAACATCACCATAAATTAAAATACTTTTAACTGTTAACATTATCATTCCTCGAATTTAATGTAAGCTTTCTGCATATCAGAGAATTCTCAAGTCCACCCTTAGAGAAAGTAATAGAACACTTGGGACACACGGATGCATAGAATGTTTAGTGATATGAGAAAAATCAACACAGAAAATTTAAAAGGAAGAAATACCTTCAATGAGCCAACAGTTGCAGTTTCAGGAACCTCTATGTAAAGCTCTGGCACCTTGAAGGACTTAATGCTAAATTTTACTGGAAGGAAAAATTGGACCGATGTCAAAAGTCTTAGAAGGAAAACTATGACAATCCAGAAAGAAAGAAACGTATGGTATTGAAGTGAAAAATTGAAAACACAAATGAAATCCAAAATCTCTTACCATTCGGATCCTTCTTGTGATGATTTTTAACTGTGACTGAATCTGCAGTCCCTGTAAAGCAACACAGAAGATTAACTTAGTATGACTACAATAAACCACCAGGACCTTCAATTGCACGGTTGATAGTAAAGTACTGACCTCTTGGTGGGATGGCATGAGAGGTATTAATGTCTCGCTTAATTCCCTTTTCAAGTGAATTTGAAATGCTTTCACTACTCGCCTCCTGGTAATATGCAAAAGCAAAGCCATGGTCGCTCAATTTCCTTCTCTTGGAAGGAACTTCAGGTTGGCATCTCTTGCGTGCACGTCCGCTTTTCCTGCTGATGTAAAAGGATTCCACTCCACCGTCTAAAACACCAAATCCATGTAGTAAGAAAATCACATGAAAAGATTGCCAGAAATAAGTATAAGAAAAGCTTATGCTGATTAAATCTCAGAGGTTAGCCTCCACTTACTCGTGTAAGAACGCTCATATTCCTTCAACTTAGGAGCCACTTTCCAGCGTCGAGATGTCAGCATCTTCCTTATTCTTCTGTATCCAATTTGTGATGTCGTCCTAAAGGTCCTTAACTTAGTGCTATATCTATAGCAGCCAAAAGAGTTGTCATCATCATCTCTAACACCTAACTTTACACTGTTCCTTTGCTTTACAAAAGAAGCTCTAGGAACCAAATCCCTATACAAGGATAACTGTACACTACTCTCTGAGTTAAACAAGGCATTGTTATTAACATGTTTTTCAATTGGACCCTTTACACTGCAAGTGTTAGTCACAGTTAAGTCGTCAATCTGTTTGCTGTCATCATCTAAGTGTTTTTGAGTTCCTGAGATTTTATTATCAAAGTCTTCAACTTTGGCGGGGAAATTTCCGTCAGCTACATTGACCTCCTTGCAGTTTTCCAATGTCATGTCAGAGTCAGAACCTATAACAGTAGAAGTATGCTCCAAGATGGAATTATTTTCTGCATAATAAGGTTTATCGAGATCATGTTTCAGATTCTGCTCTCGGACTGCAGGTTCTGGTATATAAGCGCTTTCTACACAACTCCCCTGGTCGAGGCACTCTGATTTCACAGCTTTATCTTCTTCCACTTGTTCACATTCAATACCATCCCTGCAATCAGAAAGCTCGTATTTTCCTTCTGCTGCATTACTGGAAGTAGAGCTTTCGCTCTCCTGTAAAAGCTTCCCAGCAACAGCCGCTAATAATTCAAACGCACAAATTTGATCATCATCAAATTTTTTACAGGAACCTCTCCTCTGAAATAAATCAGAATCGCATAACATATTTAGTAAAACATACATAAATAAGACCTCAATTAGACAATTTAGCAATTTCAGTATCCTTACTCTAACTGATCTAGGAGCTTTAGGTATAAATGGAACTTGAAAGCCATTGAAACCAAAATCTAGCTTCTTCTTAGACACCATATCTCAGGAAGCATGCCAACAAGTGATGATCCAAAAGCAATGAGCCAATGACACAAATTTCAATGCGATCTATCCAAGATAAGAAAGCGAGTTATTAAACATACCATAAAGCATTGACCAAAAGCAGATAGGTACATCACTCCAAAGTCAGAAAATTAGAGCATTAAATGACTAAAAATACAAAAAGGCACAGCAAAAAATGTAATTTTTCTAAATGAAGAAAACACATTTTCTCCAATACACTGTTAGCTGATTGACAAATACAAGGAAAACATACGCCTAGACGAACAATCATACAATATATTATATGCAGAACCTAAGATCCTTCCGGTCCACAAATCACAAGTATATGCTAAAATGCTTATTATATAACCCCAAAAAAATCAATTTTTATTCATCAAGATGAATGAAATAACAGAAAAACTAAAAAATTCTTCAGAATTCTAAGTAAAATATTTCATGCCCATATAAGAGATCTAGCTCTATAGGCCCAACTTCTAATCAGCAACAATCAATTGAACAACTGGTCAATTACTATAAATTCATACACAATTCTAACTTCTCTTTCGAGTTCCATAATTTGGTCGATATGAGCATAAAACTCTCTCAGTAATATCAAATATCACACAACTAAACTGAAAAACAAAAGAAATTCAGCAAATCCGATCAGATCTTCACGTGATCAACCTGAATTTCACCACAAAATTCAACCAATTCTCATCATCCGAAACACACATCAAACTCTTAATTCAAAACAACAACAAAAATTGCATCAGAAAATTGTCAAAAACTGCCACCTACCGCAAGAATTTTTCCATATAATTCACAACGAGCAATGAAAAAAAGGAGAAGAAGAACATAAAATGGAATAAAACGAATTACCAGAGTAGAAATCTAAGTATTGTGTAGGAAAATTTTGAATTCAAGCCAAGAAATAATTGCAAAAAAAGGAAGAATATACTTATTTATTACTTTTATTTACTTTTTTGGGGGGTAAGTAAAGTGAAAGTGAAATTGTGGACAGGAATTGAAAAACCTCTGGGTTTGGTAACTGCTAAAACCCCTTTGTACTCTTTTTATAGTTGGTGTGTCTTATTGACCATAAATAAATGAAAAAAGAAATTGGACCACCTATTTAAAAGGGTAATATTGTCCAATAAGTTAGAAGGTGTAGACCAACTATATCTTAACCCCTTTTCTTTCGCTCACCACCACTATTCTCTCTTCATCCCCATCTCTTTACCTAGTATCGGTTCTACCTTCCACCACGTGCCACGTGGATATTTTTTGTATGTGTTTACACCTTATTTGGTTGAAGAAAAAATAATATTTAAAATCGAATTTAAAAAAGAATATTTGAAAACTCATTTTTAATAAAGGTTCTTTATTACAAGAGTAAAAAAATATTAGTTGATTTTTTTCCTTCATATTTCTAATTATAAGCCTTGTTGGACCGAATTATCAAATTCATGACCGTGGTGGAATCAGAATTTTTATCACGAAAACTCTAATTTTTAAAAAGTAAACACATGAACAGAGAAGAGAATTCAACATTTACCATTATATGCATATAAAACAATTTTAACTTTATATATACAGTGTATTTTTTGACGAATGGGATTCTTCTTTCGCCACCCTAACTCTGTCCCTGATTTCTATATTGGTAGAAAATAGCAAATATACTTGTGAAATAATGGAAGTGTAAAAAATAAATAGTGAAGAATGATAGGGTTTAAGTCCATTGTTTACGAGTATTTTCGTTTAACTAACAAATAGAGAAAAATAGTGAATCTAAATAGTAATATACCTATGTGCCCAGTGCAAATGGCATTATTATTATTATTATTATTATTATTATTATTATTATTATTATTATTTGTGAAGTCAAAATAATTTTTCGATGGGCAATAACTAGAGTTTCTAAATATGTGAAAATTAAGCAAATAAATTTATAAGAAGTATGACCTAGTTTACCCCTTGGAATTTGGAAGACAGATCATATTCATGAAGAATACTTTTGAAATTTAGAAGTCAAAGTAAAATTTAGAGAGCAAATTGTACATAAATTTAAGAAAAAGACAGTCTGATGTACAAAGTATAACGACTTCACACAGCGTTCGGGCAAAGGCTTGTATACTAAGAGGTATGATATAGATAATCTTTCCTAATGCAAGTATTATTGGTTACTTTCACGACTCAAACTTGTGATCTACAAGCACACAAAAATAACTTTAACATTGCTCTAGGCTCTCCTTCAAAATGTACAGAAATTTATGAATGAAATTTTCATAAAGATGAATTTGACAAGTCAGGAGAGGGAGGGAAAACAAAGAACCCATGAGGGCATGACCCCATAAATGAAAGGAAGAAAAGGATAGGAATAAAGATAACGCAGAGGACCACACTTACCAAATTTTGACGCACACTTCTAGCAATTTTCATATTTATTATCAATTAGAAAGCAAAAGCAAATAATTTCTTACAATAAAAAAAAAATGGACAAGAATGACGCTCTCAAAATATATTGATTCAATTACTTTGATTTATTTTGAAACGCTTCACTATTTCGCTCGTACTCTAGAACAAGTAGCTCAAGTACTCCAAACATCGGGTACTATCAGCTCAGTCAGTTGTCGTTACTCGGGCTCAAATTAGCCCACCTATGAGTAATGATTAACAGAAGAGACCGAGTGATTTGGGAGGCTTAAGCCTTCAAAGTTCAGTGAAGCCGAGTCGGAGGATGCTCGAGATTTTCAAAAGTAAAATAAAAATCTTTAATTAAGAACAGAAGAATTTCCACTATCTTCACATATTATTTCGTGATGACAATGGTCAATTGATCTATTGAGAAGAAGATAAGTCACCAAACAACATAGCATTGGGTACGTCACCATTATTTTATACCATGCCACGTTTATAATTTACAGCCGACTCAACATTTTGCCTTAAGTCTAATTTATATACTCTAATTAATAATAAAACTTTTTACACCGTCAATATATATTATTCAAGGTATATTAAATTATTTAAACATGTTGATTTCGGCTTTAAAAGAAATTATGTGAATTCAACTAAATTTATCGTGTTCAGCTCAGATCATACGTTAATAAACATATTAGAAGATAACACATGTTTAGAGTTCACTTAATCTAAATCTTAAATTCGAATCGAATCCAATATTTACTCAATAAGTATATTTTATTTATTTAAATTAAAACAAAAGAAAATCACAAAAAGGAAGGAGACATGGCATTCATCAAAATGGAAAGCAGAACAGACACGAAAATGAATTTAATAGGCATACGCAGTCTCCTGCCGTACATCTTTTACCATCATTATCTTCATTTTAGTTTGAATTGACTTCTCTCTCCCTTTCTTCTCCCAGGGTAGGGGTAAAGTCTGCGTACACACTACCCTCTCCATACCCCACTAGTGGGATTATACTGGGTTATTGTTGTTGCTGTTGTTGTATATAAATTGAAATAACTACCAAATTTTGCCTAATTGATTTCTATAACATCAGATTTAGAAGTTTAATTGCAGTACTTAATTAACATACGGAAGGAAGAACGAATTACGACACTTCTTCAAATGATTAAAAAAAATATCCATGTTCAGTGTATACATCAAACCTATTAATATATAATATATGTCTTTTATATACACTTTTCACATATTTAAAAATAATAATATTTATTCTCACATCAATATTTCATTTAACTAAATTCATGTAATTTATTGTCAACAACAAGTGTTAATGTTACTCCGTTTTAGTTTATGTGAATTTATTTATTTTTATCCGCCCTAAAAAGTATGGTCTCTTTTTAAATTAGAAAATAATTTAACTTAATTTTTTAATTATACCTTCAATTGGAAGTTTTTATAATCATACATAATTCTCTAATACGTTTAACACCACAAGTTTCAAAAAAATTATAGTCACACAAATATTATGGCTTGTTTAGTACTATAAATTTAAATTTTTTTTATTTTTTTCTTAAATTTTGTACGCAATTAAATATGTTCACATAAATTAAAATGAATGTAGTATAGTTTTTCCTCTTCAAAACCCAATAAAAAAGACCAATAAATTCATGTCCTATCCCCACCCGAAAAAGGTATAGTTATTATATATAGTATAGAAGTAGCATATAGTTTCAGACTTTAGGATATTCTCTTCTGTACTTTGTTTTTTCTTTTTCTTTTGAGGATATATAACTTAAAATTTAGAGGCAAAATGGGACAGCTGGAGCTACGAATACCAATGGAAAAAAATTTAAAAAGACTAGTTACGACGGAGTTTGTTCAGCCAATGAAGCAATGGATTTGGAAAAAGCACAAAGGAACATTATATATATATATATATATATATATA
>AWOL01S0381811.1:0-15596 GCA_000715115.1 Nicotiana otophora
GATATTGTTAGACAGATTGTAGTAGATACTCATGACTAGTGACACCCCGATGTCGGGCTTTTCCTTCCACAATTTTTATTTGATTTGAACTCCTTTACGAAGGTTTTTATGTTAAATAATATTGAAATTATCTTTGAAAAGAAAACATAGGTTTATTTTTGGAAATGAGTCGGCTTGCCTAGTTCTACGATAGGCGCCATTACGACAGGGATTAGTTGGGTCGTGACACAACATTGGATAAAAGGTTTCCTGTCATGTGGACCATTTCTCGGAGAATCCAAATTTTCTCATCACAGCATTAATGAAATCCCATGACATCTTATCATAAGTTTTTTTCATATCTAATTTAATAACAATATTTCCATCCTTGTTGCAGTCATTGATCTCCTGAGCAAGAAGGACATTTTTAGTGAACAACCTATCTTTGACAAATTCACTTTGGTTATTTGATATCAGTTTTGGAAGGAGCGGGTTCAATCTTCTGAACATGATTTTGGAGATAATTTTATTAGATACATTGCTAAGACTAATAGGTCTTAGATCAAAGAATGTTTCCGGAGCTTCTACTTTGGGGATTAGCACAAGACATGTATGAGAATAGTACTTAGTGAGCTGATTGCCATTGAAGAAGGCATGAAAAGATTGAGTGATATCATATTAAATAATATCCCAGCATCTATGATAGAAAGCCCCATTGTAACCATCCGGGCCAGCAGCACTATCACCATAAATATTGAAGACTGCCTCTCTTATTTCATCCTTCATAGGCATTGAGGTCAAAATATCATTCTCCTCTTCAGTTATACAGTTTGGAATGCAGTCAATGATATCCATCTTGAACTCCTTTTTAGGGAGATTAAAGAGTTTCTCATAATGCTTGATTGCAGCTTTCACAATCTTCTCCTCACTTCTGACCCAATTATCTTTTTGGTTTTTGATCCAATGAATTTGAATCTTCCTTCTCCTTTCCCTTACAAAACTATGAAAGTACTTTGTGTTACAATCGCCTTCTTCGAACCATTGAATTTGTGATTTTTGCTTCAGCAGAGACTCTTGCATCGCTTTCCACTTAATGTACTCTGCCTGGCATTTGTTGAGGTTCTCCCTGCTCTGCTCTGTATTAAGCACTCGGTCTAATTCTTCTAAGAGTTCCACTTTTGTCTCCCACTTGGCCACCTGGTCATAAATATTACAAATGCTTTCTCTGGACCATTGAGATAGTTTTTACGAAGAATTTTCAGCTTTTGTTGTAGTCTCCACATGGGGTTGCCCTGAACATGAGTGTCCCATACTTATTTAACCAATTCATAAAAGTCTAGCTGCCTAGTATAGAAATTTAGAAATCTAAAATAACTGATCTTATTAGTCTGGTTATCCTGACATTTGAACAATAGAGGTCTATGGTCAGAACCAGACCCGCTAAGATGTTTGACAATGCAATTTTGAAAAAAATTGAGCCCAAGGGTCGTTAATGAAGATTCTATCAAGTCTCTTCCAGATTCTTTTCCTTGGCCTCCAATTATTGCACCATGTATATTTAGGGCCGATATATCCAAGGTCTGACACCTCACAATTGTCCATACAACTAGAGAAGTCAAAACTCTTGGACATTCTATGAGGATTGCCTCCCAACTTTTCATCAGAATCCATGATAATGTTGAAGTCACCACTAATACACTAAGGGCCATTGATGATTGAGTGCATATCTTCAAGACTGCTCCATAAATCTTTCCTCTCACCTGCTGTACATTTAGCATATACAACCGTTATATTGAGCTCCATATCCAGTAAAACATGATTGAGCTTAATCGTAATTTGTTGTTCCTCATTGGCAAGGATAATAACTTTACAATTCTGCTTCCAGAAACACCAAATCTGCCCATTGGTGTTAGCCTGACAGTGTTGAAAGCCCAGGTACCTCTTGTATCCTTCAATCTTACTTTTGTTGATAAACGGCTCCATGATGGCTATTGACTACAAAGTCTGTGTTGTTAATATAACAGAGATTTTTCAACCTAGGTAAGGCCTTCTTAGACCTCACTCCCCTTATAATCTATATGATCATACTAATCATGAGATATGTAAGGGAGTATATCAACTTTAACTCCTTCCCCTCGAGGAAGGACCCATTTTTTCTTTGTTTTTTCTAGTTTCTTGTTTCTGCTTCTGCCTCTTTTAACATGAGAGATTCCCTGTTTGTTGGATATCTCTTTTAAGTGAGATTCAACAGGGTCATCGGGTTGTTTGTTAAAAGGTTCTGCACTGTTGAGTGAAAGAGACTCACTAACATTCTCAGTTCCTTCCTCGACAGTCCTGATATTGCCTTGTATTCTCATCTCATCAAGGTTGTAGCCGCCAAGATCTACCACTACTTGAATTCCAGGATAATTTTTAACTTATGATGGCAAGGATTCTGATTGTGTGTTGGAGACCTCTTGATTGTTGTTCTTCTTTGGATCTCTCATGTTAACACTCTCTGAGTCTTAACTAGAAACTATAGTGTTGGTTCCCACCTTTTCTTTTTCAAGTTGTTTGTTTACCTCTTTTTTGTTGTATTTGCTATTCCCTGCTCTATTAGGATTGTTTTCATCAACCTTCTCTATGGTATTAGAACTAACTTTAGAGGTTGTCTTCTGATTGTTCTCAACATCCCCCTTTTTGTTGTTCTCAATCGCCCCTAATTCCTTAAGACTATCTTCAATTATAGCCCCTAGAGCTTTTGGTTTACTTCTTTTAACTGCCTTGGACATGTTCTTCTTTTTCTTTTTCAATGAGGGCTTGAACATCACTGAGCTTTTCTTTTTTTGGTATCGTTTTCTTTTTTTTCTTTCTGACTTCTTTCTTAGCATTGTCAAGGACAAAGTCCTCTTTTTCCTCTTGATCATCAATGTTGTTTGGAACTTGTGTCTTCCTGTTTTCATGTGCACCATCCTTCCTCACCTCATCCTTCTGTTTATTATCTTTTATCAATCGAAATTTTCATCATTTGTAAGATCCAAGAATACATTGTAGTTGTCATAAACCCCTATTTTGACTGTTCCTTTAAGAGAAATTTTCTTAGAGAATTTATCCCTAATTTTATCAATTTGGGGCCCGATTTTCAGAAATCTTCCAACCAAAGTTCGTTTGCATTCTTTCGCCTTCACACCATAGTAGTCTTTTGCTTTGAAACTTACAGCCGACATCCCATTGTGAGTGGTTCATCTTGCAATTATAGCTTCTTGTTCTTGTCGACTTGGGCCGGAGCTGAGTTTTGTTTTGTCACCACGGTAGCGGTGTATAGCTTTTTTGCTTGTACAGTTCCTTGGGTGTGTTTCGCCGCATCAGGAGGATCGTATAGATGATCCAGACACGCCAGATGGCCACCGCCTGGGGCCTCCATGGGGTGGCGCGTGCCGTTCAGATGTTCTGTAAGAATATATCTGTTGGGGGTGTTTAGTTTAGAGAGAGAATTATTTTTATTTTATATTAATTTGGATTCATGTCATAGAATAAGCATCTAATTATTTTTGTTATAGTTCTATTTTTGTACTTTGACGTGAAACCTTTGCATGTATTTCTAGGGGGAAAGGGTTAACATGACTTTAGTGCTATGCATTTTTAATTACAATAGGTAACTCCTGAATAATAATTTTTGTATTATTTATTTACTATATAATAGACCAAGCATTGTTTGTCCTACTTATGATAATTCTCTTATTATTTATTCTCCAGATAGAAATTCCCGTATTATTAGTTATCATATATCAATCCGTGCAGTACATTACAATCCTTATATAACCAAAAAATCAATTAGACAACCCACGAGTGTTATGCAAAGACTGGAATACTAGATAATAATTTATTTTATTAGTGTAAATGTATAAAAAATCTTTTAATAAAAATTATGAAGAATATGAATTCTAAGCATACAGTAGTATCACTATTTGTATTCTATTATAAAAGATTTTATTTGTATTTAGCAAAACAAGGCATCTCATTTGAATAATACAATTTCTTTAAAGATTTTGCAACCTAAATACATTTATTCAAGTATTACTAATACAAGCAATATATATTTACATTATACATTTTATTTATTTTTATTAGATAGTACATAATGTTTACATAAGTTATGGGAATATATTTATACGGGTGACAATAATAGTGACCAAATGTTACATAAATAATACACAGAGATTTATGTGAAAATCAAATATCCATACAATGCCATTTTCAAAGATTAGTCCCTTAAGTTTGGGCTTTGGTTCTGACGCCTCTTCCCTCTGGTTGATTTCACTTGATAGGGGAGCGGGCGTCGATTCCTGTAATTGCTATGCTGCATGCTTCTTCTCTTTTGCTACTGGAGACCGAAATTGCATTCATCTCCCTTATCGCCGGTTGGTCACCTCTTATTTGTTTAATTCCATCGAGAGTTGGTAATTTCAGCAACTGGTGANGATCAAGGTCATCCTTATTCTTTAATTTGGAGCATTTAATAGTCTTCGAATATGAAAAGAGAGCACTTTTAATCCTAATGTAACCGAAACATTAGAAACTAACAGAACTGATCAACTAAAACTGATAAATCGATTCTTTCACCCATACAAACAATTTGCCCCAACTTTCTTTCCAAACTAAAATAATCCATAATTACAACCCTAATTGAAATCCTTCTGGTCTTACTTGGGACAAGTCAGAATCATCCTTATACTGCAATCATTTCAAACTTTTGTTATAGTCTTGGTGTCTTCCTAAATAACTGAAGAATAGATAGTGATGATGAGGCGTGATAGCGAGAGATAATCACCTCATTTTCATGACGAGAAATTTGTCTTTTTAGTTTAAACTTGCAATTAGCGAAAGAGAATTGCTGAAAATTTGTGAATTTTTTTTCCTGGATTGAAGCAGATAGTGTAGTAACTAATTGAAGTTTAATTTTTTATATTGTATTTTGAGTCTTTCAGACAAGCAACCTATCGACATGGATAAAGGGGATTAGGAAACTTTCAACCAACATACCTAAGTATAGTTACTAGCATCTACTAAAATTAAATCATTACATAATTGTAATGGATTAGAAAATTTTGGAAATGAAAAAAGAAAGACAAGTTGGAGAACATATATAAGTAAATTATGACCCTGGTGTTAGGCATTTTGTTGTAACAAAGAACTCCCCCGTACCAATTTATGTGATAATATTGGACTCGACATTGTTTACCCCTAAAACGGTACATTTGAATTTATACATAGTTTATAGACAAGTGAATTAATTTAATCCTAAAATAATAGATGAATTAGACAAAAAATATAATACTTAGCCTTGAGATGAAGATAAAATAACAAAAATTATAATTCCGGGAGCAGGACTTCCGTGGACAATAACAATGATATCAACGAACAAGAAGATAAAATTATATTGAGCTTCTCAAATGTTCTTTACTCGACACATACTTCGTCTTTAACCTTTCTTTAACTTTCTTCTTTGAGAGAAAACCTTCCTTCTGATAAAAAATAGCTTCTTCTTCCAGAAACCCTGGTTTTTCAAAGAACAAAGGTAAAGCTAATGATGTTGCTCCTCCTACGGTGAGCACCATCATCCCAAAGAGTCTAGTCACTACCAAAGATTTTGAAGAGAAGTATCATTCTGCTCACCCTCGTATGTGGGATGTTAGCGTATACCCTTCTTCCATCCGTCCTTCTAGTATCCCTCATGTGAAGGAAGACTGCCACTATCAAGATTTGGATATTATCGCTCCCGACCTGGCGGAGCGGATAACCTTACCCAAGAAGGTTTTTATGTATTTTTACACGTATTCCTTCACTTTGAGAGCATTCTCTTTAAGTGGAGAGCTTGACTTCGTCATCGTGGAGTTTTGCCTCTACTACCAGGTATGCTTGGCACAAGTAAGTCCTTCCGTGTGGAAGAAAATTACTTGTCTTTGGCGCTTGTGCCAAGAGATGGGAGATGCTAGCCCTAGCTCGAGTGATGAACCTCTATTCCCTAAAGATTTTTCGCGGAAAATGATAAATTCAACAAGCGCGGCCACCATGCTCTGCTATCCAGCATGGATGATGAGAACGACCGTGGGTGGATGAAACGGTTCGTTTCAGTCGCCACTAGTGACATCATCCTGGCCACGACTACAACCTTTCCGGAATTATGGAACCACACTAGTAAGTCTACCATTTGTTTTATCTTTCGTTAAAGATCATTCCACATCATAATTGACCCTTCTTCTTCTACTTATTTCAGCAACTCTGTGGGTTCCACCGAGGGTTAAAGGCTTGGACCACTAGGTCTAGAAAATTTTGGATGTTACTATGTCCGAAACCCGCACGTAGAAGGAACTGTCCCTTAAATATGGGTGGAAGGCCAAATATTGTGGTAAATCGAACTCATCTTGTTTTTACCTTTTCATATAAGGAAGTTGTTTGACTCTTCTATTCTATTGAATTCACGTCTATTCTAGGGCTCAATTGTCGTCCTCGAGGAGGACGTTTTGGCAAATTATGCTAATGTGGCGAGGCTGCTGCAGAAGGCTTTTACACAGACATTTGTATTCGGGCCTGCTTCTAATATGAGTGATTCTTCTCGGAGTCCCAGGCCGGAGAACATACAACCAAAGAGAATACGTTCCTCCGCGGTTGGGAAAAACAACTAGAGTGCGAAGAATGCCGCTCATGAGTCATCTATGGAAGTTGTGGTGATGAGCCCCCCGCCCGGGCCGGCCATAGACATTGTGATGACTGACGATAGTGGGGAAGCTAGCGAGGAGGGGGCTTCTCTACACAGAAGACGACGACCTTCCTCAGCTCAACAGACTGCCCAATTTGTTGAGCTAGTTACACTAACCGAGGACGATGCCTCGGCGCTCTAGGGGAGTTTGAGATGGTGGAAAATGCCAACTCTCGCTTCCGGATCCCAGTCGTTGTGCTCGGTACCGTGAAACTAAATACCGGGTCCCTTCCGTCTTCGGTTGACGAGCAACTAACAGCCAGCAATGCGTTTGCCGTAACCACTTCTCATCCTTCAACGCTATCAGCTTCATCTCCTTCTTCAGCAATTCCTTATTTACTACTAGTAACTGCTACATCTTCTCCACTGGACGCAACTGTTCGAGAAGAGGATGTCTATCTCCCCCAGTCCCCAGTTCATGGGAGCTTGGGGGAAAATTATGCCGCCCCTTCAGAAGATCCACAAAGGAGGAGGAACATTACTCTCTCGGTCTCTACCAGATGCAAATTGTTGTCCCAGACGGTGGAACTTGCTAACTATTTGAAGCCTTTGGCTTCAGAAAAAGATAGGGAAAATATACAAGCTCTCTTGGGAGAATGTTTGTTGGACAATGCTATGCACAACGCCGCAACGGTATATTCTTCGTTTCCTTCGTTATTTCTTCTATCTTTGCTATGATAATATTTTGAGTTTGCACTTTTCGTTTTGCATGCCAATTTTCTTGCTTCAGAGGGCCTCCAAAGGTTGATTAGAGATAAGAAGGAACTTACCTCCGAGCGTGATTAACTTTTTGCTGAGCGGGACCAAACTGCTACTTGCCTCTCAGAATTGGAAGCTAATGTTGCTCAGGTTGTTGTGTTAGAGGCTTAGTTGCACCAAAGCGAGCAATAATTAGAGACCCTTAGCCAAGAGATAGCCCCGTTGGGGGTTTAATTTGAAGAAGTTAGGGCCAAATAGGCTGAAGTTTATAGTGTCGTTCTTGCTGCTTCTGATCCTGAGGCTGCCTCCACTGAAAGATTAAATAATTTGGAGGCGGCCTTGAACTCCAAAACTGAAGAACTTATTGCTGCTGGGGTGAAGTATGCTCAATTGGAGAAGAAGCATAAGAAGACCATTAAGCATAATAGACCTTTCAGCTCTATTGTCTATGATCTTGATATTAGCCTCTGGTCTGTTAGATCCGCGCGAGAATATCTTTCTACCGAGGTTGACTAAGTTAAAGAAGAACTCAAACATAGAGCAGTTTCCCTCGTTGTTGAAAAAACATATGCTATGTACAACATGAGAAGAAAAACCTTAGAAGAGGATAAAGCGGGCGTGATTGACTTTGATGTCGAAATCACTAAAGCCCGTGAGCTGGAGTCAACTACTAAAAGGGGTCTTCCGGCCAGGCCTGATGCTACCGATTCTTTTAGTTTCGGTTCTGAATTCTCGGGAACTGAAGAGGAGCCGGAGGGCGACGATGCTGAAAGTTAAAATGATGAAGGCTAAGTTATCGAACCGGCGGCGGATCTACCCACTTCTTTTGGGGGCGCGAATGCTTCTCTTCCTCTGGGTTCTAGAGATGCAGCAACTTAATTTTTTATTTCCTTTTCCAATGTTTGTACTTGTGCCATTTGGCACATTCATTGTAAATAAATAAAAAAATTCGCTCAAGTATCATATAAGTTTTCCTTTCTGTGTACTTTCATTTAAACATTTGTGCAAGCTTGATCTTTGCGTCCTTTTTTATTTAAGTGTTTGCACAAGTTTTACTATTTGCGTCTGATCAGGCAAGACTTTAGGTGTATTTTCCCCCGAAAGTGTTTGGATTTCGAGCATAGATTCTTTCGAAATCAACCCTTTATCGTAAGGGTTTTCATAAGAGAGGGCCGTCTTATGTTTACGGTGCTCTTGAAGAGGACGCCTCATGTTCATTACGACTCTAGCATTTGAAGTACTTGTTTAACTTTCAAATGATAAAATCAATTCATCGTTTAGACAAGAAACAAGATAGAAATAAAATGACTTTACTTTATTCCTTCCATTTCCAAAAGTACATAAGCATTCGTTGTGCTAAAAAGAAATTGTCATTTCTTGTTCTTGCAGCTAACTTGTACAACTTGTTTCTACATGGCTAGTCGCGCAGTCCCCGGTCCCCATGATACACCTATGCTTCCGATTTTCATATTTCGGTCGAAGCGAAAATCGTTGTTACCATATCCTTATATCATTCCCACAGTGTTCGAATGCGAAAAATGCGAAATTGAACACTAGAAGTTTTACATCTTCGAGGATTCCACTAATAAATTGCTAGATAATCTTCAGTGATGGTAACAAATTTCACTTCCCCTTAGGAATTTATACTATCGAGCCAAAGATTATCTAACAATCCCCTAGTGTCTTGCACTTGTGAACGGTCGGGTAATATTTATTCAATAGCAAACTTAACTTCCCGGTAGGAATTTTGCTATCGAGCAAAAGACTATCTAACTGCTCCAGAGTGTTTCTTAGCTTGTCTGCCTTGTCATTAAAAGGTCTTATTGCTACTATTGAAACTTCCTTCATAGTATGCTTTCCGTTGCTGCCTCGTTAAAAACCTTACCAGAAAAATCCAATTGGGACAAAAACTCGACGAAGGGAAAAAGAGTGCAGCACATACTTTCAGTACAAGTGATATTCATCAGCAATAGTATCTCTTGAGGTGTGCCACGTTCCAGTTGCTTGGCAACTTTTCTCCATCTTGATGCTCCAACTCGTATGATCCTTTCCCGGTGACAGCTGAAACCCGGTGGGGGCCTTCCCATGTTGGACCTAGCTTCCCTGCATTGAGTTCCCGGGTGTTTTAAGTCAATTTCCTTAAAACCAAGTCTCCCACTTAGAAATAACGGATATTGGCTCTTCGATTGTAATATCTTTCTATTCTATGCTTTTGAGTTTCCATCCTTAGATGTGCCAAGTCTCTGCGTTCATCAAGAAGCTCCAAAGTGACCAACATTGCTTCATTGTTTGCTTCTTCATTCGCCCGAAAGTATCTTAAGGTAGGCTCCCCTACTTCCACCAGGATCAGGGCTTCTGCTCCGTACACAAAGGAGAAAAGAGTCTCTCCCATGTTCGATTTGGCTGTTGTTCGGTACGCCCATAATACACCTGGCAATTCCTCAGACCATTTACCTTTAGTTGCTTCCAATCTCTTTTTGAGATTTTGTATAATCACTTTATTTATTGATTCCACTTGACCATTTGCGCTCGGATGATAGGGTGAAGATGTCATCCTTTTGATTTTCAAGTCTTCAAGGAACTTTGTGACCTTTGCGCCTATAAATTGTGGCCCGTCATAGCAGGCTATCTCTTCTGGTATCCCAAATCTGCATATTATGTTCTTCCATAAGAAATCCACCACTTCACGTTTACTTATTTTCTGATAAGGACATGCTTCAACCCACTTAGAAAATAGTCATTTAAAATCAAAAGAAACCTTACCTTACCAGGGGCCGGGGATAGTGGTCCGGCGATATCCATTCCCCACTTCATGAATGGCCATGGAGATAAAACTCAGTGCAATGGTTATGCTGGTTGGTGTACCAACGGTGCGTAGCATTGACACTTATCACATTTTTGAACATAAACTTTGGCGTCTTGTTCTATTTGGGACCAATAATATACTGCCCTTACTAATTTTAGTACTAAGGAATCTGCGCCTGAATGATTTCCACAGATATCTCAGTGGACTTCTTGCATAATATAACTAGCCTCGGAGGCTCCCAAACATCGGGCCAGCGAGTCTTGGAAAGTTATCATGTACAATTGACCTCATTTGGAACTATACCGCGCTGCTTTAGCGCATAGAACCCATAATGCCTTGGGATATTCAAGCAATTTTCCATGCTCGAGGTAATCAATGATCTCATTCCTCCAATACCAGATCAAATTAGTCGCGTTTACCTCATAGTAACTATCTGTGTCCAAAACCGAATGCATAAGCTATACGACCGTACCAGAGTCTGATCTGTTCATTTCCGTAGACGAGCCAAGGTTAGCCAATGTGTTCGCTTATGCATTTCTTCCATCGGGATATGTGTAATTGACCACTCCCAAAACCGAGCAAGCAGAGCATGAACCTTCACTGCATATTGCTGCATACGTTCCTCTTTGGCTTCGAAGATCCCGTAGACCTGATTTACCACTAGCTGGGAGTCGCATTTGATTTCTATGACCTCAGAATCTAGTCCCCGGTCTAATTCGGGCCCTGCAATATCAAAGCTTCATAATCCGCTTTATTGTTAGTCAGAGGAACCGTTCTTATAGCCTGCTTTAGGGTTTCTCCTGAAGGCGTGGTTAATACTATGCCAAGCCCGGACCCTTTTACGTTGGAAGCTCCGTCCGTAAATAGGGTCCAAACTCTTGATGTCGATTTTGACACCATCACTACTTCTTTGGTTATCAAAGGTAACAATCCTGGACTGAAATCATCCACAAAGTCGGCCAAAACTTGTGACAACCTACCCGAAAGTTCGGCCTTATGAAGGATATTCCGCAGGGAAAGGTGGTCACCATAGCTATCGGGTGACATTGGAAGTAAGGCCTTAGCTTCCAAGCGGCAACTACAAGGGCTAAGACCAACTTCTCCAAATATGGGTAGCGAGTTTCTGCTCCCGTTAAAATTCTACTAACGTAATAAATGGGAGATTGCGTACCTTCATCCTCACGGACTAAAACGACGCTTACCGCTACCTCCAAGACTGCTAGGTAGATTAATAGTTTTTCGTCTTCCTCCGGCTTCGATAGTAACGGAGGACTTGACAAGTACCTTTTCAAATCCCTTAAAGCCTGCTGGCATTCCGGGGTCCATTCGAAGTTGTTCTTCTTTTCGAGTAACGAGAAGAAATGATGGCATTTCTCTGAAGACCGGGAAATGAACCTACTCAAAGCGGCCAATCTCCTCGTGAGCCTTTGAACCTCTTTTACGCTTGATAATTGGTCTGAGATGTCTTCGGTGGCTTTGATTTTATCGGGGTTAACCTCAATACCCCTTTGTGACACCAGAAATCCCAGGAACTTGCCGGAGCTGACCCCGAACGCATACTTCTCGGGGTTAAGCTTCATGTTATGCGTCATTAGGATGTCAAAAGTTTCTTGCAAGTGTTTAAGATGATCACCTGTGTTCAAAGACTTAAAAAGCATGTCGTCTATATAAACTTTTATGGTTTTCCCTATTTGTTTTTCAAATATTTTGTTTACGAGCCGCTGATAAGTGGCTCCGGCGTTCTTTAGCTCGAAGGGCATCACATTATAGCAATACGTGCGAAATTCATTATGAACGAAGTCTTTTCATGATCCTCCGGGTTCATCTTGATTTGGTTATACCCGAAGTAGGCATCGAGGAAACTCATTAACTCATATCTGGTCGTTGCATCGATCATTTGATCAATTTTTGGCAATAGGAATGAGACTTTTGGGAATGCCTTATTTAAGTCCTTATAGTCTACGCACATGCGAAATGTGTTATTCTTCTTTGGAACTACTACTACGTTAGCTAGCCACTCTGGATACTTTAACTCTCGGATTGAACCGATATCAAGTAGGCGCGTTACCTCTTCTTTGACAAATTTGTTTCTGGCCTCGTCAATAGGACATTTTTTTCTGTCTTACCGGTGGAATGTTGGGTCCAAACTCAGTTTGTGTACGACCACTTCCGGCGGGATACATGTCATATTCGCATGCGACCACGCAAAATAATTGATATTGAATTTAAGAAATTTAATAAATCCAGACATTAGTTCGGGGTGCAGTCTTGTCCCCAAGTGGAATTTCCTTTCCATGAACTTCTCAAATAATGCCACTTGCTCAAGATCTTCCGTTGTGGATTTTGTTGCGTCTGTCTCTTCTGGTACCTGGAAATACCTTGGCACCTGATAAGATTCCGACGCCTCTTCCCTCTGGTTGACTTCACTTGATAGGGGAGCGGGCGTCGATTCCTGTAATTGCTATGCTGCATGTTCTTTCTCTTTTGCTACTGGAGACCGAAATTGCATTCATCTCCCTTCCCGCCGGTTGGTCACCTCTTATTTGTTTAATTCCATCGAGAGTTGGTAATTTCAGCAACTGGTGACATGTCGATGGCATAACCTTCATCTCGTGTAACCATGGTCTTACCAGGATAATATTATAGCCGATATCACCATCCACCACCTCGAAAAGGGTCGTCTGCATCACCCCTTCGACATTCGTGGGCAGTAGGATCTCTCCTCGGGTTGTCACGCTTGCTAGGTTGAACCCGACGAGGAGCTTTGTGGCCGGAAATGATGCTTCCGGTGAGCTTGGCTTGCTCCAATACCCTCCATTATATAATATTGGCCGAACTCCCTGGATCCACCAAAATGCTTTTGATTTTAAAATCTAATATATTTAAAGAGATTACCAATGTGTCATTGTGCGGTAGCAACAATCCATCTGCGCCCTCCTCCGTGAAAGTGATGTCCTTCGTCCCGTTCATAGGGCAAAAACTGGCTCCTCGAAGACCGTCGATCTGTGTCGAAATCGTCTTTTAATTTCTCTTTATTCTTCTCCCGGTCCCGACCCTTAACTGACGCCGGGAAACCGAGCTGATTCAAACCCTTTCAATTTCCAGGAAATATCGTAGCTTCTCGGATTCAAACCCTTGGTGAATGCTTCAACCGCCCATTCATCTGGAATGGACGGTAGCAACATCCTTTCCTTCTGGAATCGGGTTACAAACTCCAGCAGCAACTCGGACTCTCCTTGTGCAATCCTGAATATATCGGCCTTTCGGGCCTGTACCTTTCTGGGCCCGGTATGGGCCTTAATGAAGGAATCCGCGAGCATCTCGAAGGAGTCTATGGAATGCTCGGGCAAAGGCGAATACCACGTCAAGGCTCCCTTCTTGAGAGTCTCTCCGGATTTCTTCATCAAAACTGACTCGATCTCATGGGGAGCTAAATCGTCCCCCTTCACCGCCGTTGTATAGGTGGTGATATTCTCCCGAGGATCTGAAGTTCCATCATATTTCGGCACGTCTGGCATTTTAAACCGCTCCGAGATCAATTTTGGTGCCGCGCTTGGTTTGTACGACAATTGAGTATACTTCTTTGAGTCCGACCCTTTCAGCACTGGTGGTGCGCCTGGAATTTGGTCTATGCTAACGTTTACTTCCTCATAGACCATATGAATTCGTTTTTGAAGGGATTACTCTCGTTGTTGTGACCGGATCAGCCCCCCGGCCCCATCAAAGCCGACCTCGCCCCTCGGGGTGTTATTGTCGACCCTCTGCATTGTTTGATTTGTTGGAGCACCGGGAGGAACTGGACCTCATCAATTTGCGTTATTGGAAGCACCCGATAACGCCTGCTTCAGCTCTGTCATAACCTTATCCTGCTCTGTGAGATGGCCTAAAATGGCCTCTTGTTGCTCATGCAATACCTTTACCACTTCGTCGACGTGCTCTTCTTCGGCATCATCAAGAGTCACATCTGGAAAATGTCGCGGGTACCGCCTGCCATGGCCCGGTGTGGCCTCGTTCCCCTCACTGCGGGTATCACTTATTGAATCCTCGCGCTGAAGTAGATTTCCTTGGGCCTCAAGGTTGTGTGTGTTGTTAACACCATTATCTGCCATTTTCTATGATTTGTTTGCTAAGAACAAATAATCAAACACGTTAGTAAAATAGGAAAGGACCAACTTAATTACACAACTATCTAAGCCCCACGGTGGAAGCTAAAATATTTGCCCGTAAAACGGTACATTTGAATTTATACGTAGTTTATAGACAAGTGAATTAATTTGATCCTAAAATAATAGATAAATTAGAGAAAAAATATAATACTTAGCCTTGAGATGAAGATAAAACAACAGAAAATGTAATTCGGGGAGCAGGACTTCCGGGGACAATAACAACGATATCAACGAACAAGAAGATAAAATTATATTTAGCTTTGAAAAAAGTGTAACGTTGTTTGTCAGAAATTTTGTGTCCTTTACAATGATAATTGAGCTCCTTTTCTCTATAGTCATCTTAGCGACGGGATCACCTAGCAAGGTCTAAACGCCTACCTCGGCAACAGCGACCTATCTCTTTCAGGCTAGCCAACGTCTGAACCGGATATTAATCGGTTACCTCATACTTGTAGAGAAAATAATCACCTCATACGAGAACTTTTGAAGTTATTTAAAACCAGAGATAAAAGAACTGTATAAAAGATATACATATATATAGTTTAAATAACATTTTTGAAAGTAATTTTGCCATACCCTTAGACAGTATATGTACTTAGTTGCTCATACTAAGTACGTATACTGCCAACATGGCTCTGATACCAATTTAACAGGACGAGATGCAGTATAAAATACTTAAAGACAATTATAAGAAAAGCCCTTAAAACATAAACTTACAAGTTTATTGATTGAACATTGAAAACATAGCAGCGGAAAATAAGAGAGTAATTACAGAAGGGAGAGAGGTCTTTTAGAAAATCGGAGAATTTTCTGATGCCTCATACAATGGGAAGGGGGAGTCTNGTCATTGTGCGGTAGCAACAATCCATCTGCGCCCTCCTCCGTGAAAGTGATGTCCTTCGGGCCGTTCATAGGGCAAAAACTGGCTCCTCGAAGACTGTCGATCTGTGTCGAAATCGTCTTTTAATTTCTCTTTATTCTTCTCCCGGTCCCGACCCTTAACTGATGCCGGGAAACCGAGCTGATTCAAACCCTTTTAATTTCCAGGAAATATCGTAGCTTCTCGGATTCAAACCCTTGGTGAATGCTTCAACCGCCCATTCATCTGGAATAGACGGTAGCAACATCCTTTCCTTCTGGAATTGGGTTACAAACTCCAGCAGCAACTCGGACTCTCCTTGTGCAATCCTGAATATATCGGCCTTTC
>AWOL01S0381928.1:0-14733 GCA_000715115.1 Nicotiana otophora
ATATATATGTATATATATATAGAGAGAGAGATTATTTATTTCTACATTATACCAAATACCAATTTTCCTTTAAAAATACAAATTATATAAGCCCCAAATTTAGGATGAATCCCTAGTTTTTAGGCGTGGGAAATAGGCTTCAAGACATTTCCATGCATTTTTCAAGGGATTGATTGATACGAATGTGGGAGTTGTTTTAGGTAAGTTTTAAGGAATGTATATAATTTGCTGCCAATTCTATTAATTACTTATTGCTGTTAGGATTCTTTAATATTTTTTTAAAAATTGTCTATTTATGTTTTTTCCTCTTTAAAGTTTACACATAATTTAAGTGTCGATGTTTAAACAGTTGTAGTTGTGTTCCAATTTAATTTTTGTTTAATCTTTTTCTATGCAATAGAACTTATTCAAGCTATTTTATTATTAAAGTTAAATTTAAAATTTTCAAGCCATTATTAGCCTTTATTTTATTCACTTCACAAAATGGTGTATCAAGTAAATAGAAAAGGGCTTTTAAACTGTATATATATTTATTCCTAGTTACAAAACTCATAGCTTCCACTATCAAACTGTATAAAAATTTAGGGACTAATTATTTACATCATATACTACAATTATATATTATCATAATTAATTTTTTTATCTTTGGGAATAATCATATATATCACATATAAATTATTTTACGTGGTAATTTAATTTTACTTGAAATTTAGTGCACAAAAAGTTATAGATATCCATTTATTTACTTCTTTCAACAACGATATTATTTTAAGAACCAAATCATTTTACGTGAAAAGATTTATCAAATCATTTTGTAAAACCATTCACTATGATTAAATTGGTAATTTCCATTCTAAAAAGACTTTATATAGAAATATTTACATCCTATTTACTATATTAAAACTTGCATAGTATTTTGTAAATATCTTGTGAAGTAGTTTGGTATACCCAAGTTGACAAATAATAATTTGCAAAAGTAATAATATTTTGGTTTTTTTGGGGGGTCATTTTCTTTGTTTAATTTTGTATTACAAATTTTGATTTATTTAAAGGGTTTTTATCTAATCAATATTTCCTAAAATAAATTTCAAACAGAACTGCAAGTGAGCTGTGAAGAATAAAGAAGGAAAAAACTGAATGAAAACAGAACGCATCAGCGTTCACTTGACTATTATTAACTTACTTTAGTTAGGCCTATCTTTCTAAATAATTAAATATAAATGAGATAAATAGAGTACACAAAAACGTATTAAGGGTCCAAAAATTCAATTAGTCGTGATGACACCTAACCCAACCCACTAGGTACGCCAAATAACAGTAAACACAATTTAATAATAAAATTAAGAGTCAAAAGTGCAATATTTGAATATTTATATAACTCCCCAAGGACTAGTAGTACAAGTCACGAGCTACTAACACTTAGATTTACAAACTGAATTAAAAAATGATACAACATCTCTTTGAAATGTACATGAATAGAATCTCAAATCTAGAACTATCAAGATGTGATGACCCGGCCGGTCGCTTTGAGAGTTATAGCCCCAATCCTCTATTAACTGCTTTCTTTGTATCTATTTTCTGCTATTGTGACTTGCCGGGAGGTTTTATTTTGATTTTTGGAGTGTTTTGGGACACTTAGTCCCTAAACAGAGGTTTAAGCCTTAAGTTTTAGACTGAGTCGGAACTATGTGAAGACGACTCCAGAATAGAGTTCCGTCGGTTTTGTTAGATCCGTTAGGTAATTTTGGACTTAGGGGTGTGTCCGAATTGTGTTTTGGAGGTCTCAAACTCATTTAGGTTTGAAATGGCGAAAGTCGAAGTATTGGAGATTTTGACCGATAGTGGAATTTTTGATATCAGAGTCGAATTTCGATTCCAAAAGTTGGAATAGGTCCGTAGGTTTGAATACGACTTGTGTACAAAATTTGGGGTCAATCGAACGTGATTTTATTGGTTTCGGCATCGGTTGTCGAATTTGGAAGTTTCAAGTTCTTTAAGTTTGAATCGGAGGATGATTTGTGATTTTAGCATTGTTTGATGTGGTTTGAGGGCTCGACCAAGTTTGTATGGTACTTTAGGATTTGTTGGTATATTTGGTTCGGGTCCCGGGGGTCTCGGGTATGTTTCAGATGCTTAACGGACGAAATATTGGACTTAGGAAATTGTTGAAGCCTTTAGGCATCTAGTGTTTTTGCACCTGCGGAAAATTAAGCGCAAAAGCGGATTTGGAGGGAGTGGTCAGGGGCCGCAGGTGCGAGGTGAATTACGCACCGCAGAAGCAGACATAGGTCTGTAGGTACGCACACACATGTGCGACCTTTTGATCGCTGGAGCGGGCGATGGGTTTTAAGTGAAAACCGCACTTGCGATGGATTTTCCGTAGGTGCGGAACCGCAGATGCGGTTGAAGGCTCGCAGAAGCGGTTTGACTGGCAAAAAAAGGGTTAAGTGCGAGGGTTTGATTTCATTCTTCAATTTTGGACTTGAGAGCTCGGAATTTGGCCATTTTTCGAGGGATTTTCAGAGGAAGCTTTGGGGTAATAATTCCGAACTCATTTTCGGTTGTATTCCATTAATCTATAGTTGTTTTCTCTATTTAATTTAGGATTTGGGGTTGAAAATTTGGGAAAAAGTTGAGAAAAGTTCTTAGGCCGAATTTTGGGATTTTGTTCGAGATTTTGGTATCAGATTTGAGTAATTTTGGTTTGAGTGAACTCGTGAGTGAATGAATGTTCATATTTTGTGACTTTTACCCGATTCCGAGACGTGGGCCCGAGGAGGCTTTTTAGGGCGATTTTCAAATTTCTTGCTTTAGCTTTGATTTCATTAGCTAGATTAGTTCCTTGTAGTTATATTTATGTTATGTAATTGATCTTTGGCTAGATTTGGGCCATTCAGAGTCGGATATTCGTGAAAAAGGCATTGTCACTGATTGATTGAGCTTGATTCGAGGTAAGTGGCTTGCCTAACCTTGTGTGGGGGAAATCCCCTTAGGATTTGGTATTGTCGTGATATGTGAGCACCATGTACGTGAGGTGACGAGTACGTACGCGGGCTATTTGTTAAAAAACCCAATTTATTTTACCGAGTAGTAACATGTTTTTCCTTTAATTTGAGTTATACCGTTTAAATGAGTATTAGTCTGTTTTCATTCTTAATTGAGCTATTCCAACATGCGTAGTTATCCTGATTAGCCTAATATTGCATGTCTACGTGCTTTAACTGCTTATTCGAACTCTGTGAAGCATGCCTAGTTGATTTTCTATTTTTCCTTGTTCTTTATCAGTCTTAACTATAGAATTCTTACTGTTAACTATGGTATTTATCGGTTGAGCTGTGTGTTTACTTTTGAGACTACGAGGTGGTTTCTCGGGAGTTCTCCCTGCATATTTACTTTTGAGACTACGAGGCGGTTCCTCGGGAGTTCTCCCTGTATATTTACTTTTGAGACTACGAGGCGATTTCTCGGGAGTTCTTCCTGTACATTTACTTTTGAGACTACGAGGCAGTTCCTTGGGAGTTCTCCCTATATATTTACCTTTTAGGCTATGAGGCGGTACCTCGAGAGTTCTCCCTGCATATTTATTTTGGGACTATGAGACGGTATCTCGGGAGATCCCTTGCTGTTTATCCCTGTGTGTTGCATTGTTATATCGGTGTGTTTTCTTTTTGTTAAATTCCAGTCTCTTATTATACTGCTATATTTTCATGCTTTATTTATTATATACCAGTGGGCCTGACCTGACCTCGTCACTACTCTACCGAGGTTAGGCTTGGTACTTACTGTGTACCGTTGTGGTGTACTCATGCTACTCTTCTGCACATATTTTTGTGTGCAGATCCAGGTGCTCCTTATCAGCCCCGCTACTAGCTGAGAGTTCTTGTTGCTGTATGGAGGTTTCAAGGTATATCTACTGCGTCCGCAGACCTCAGAGTCCCCCTCTATTTCTCTCCTATATCATTTACCTTCCTTACTACTTTTATTAGACTCTGGTGTATAGAGATACTAGTTTTCCTCCTGTAGCTTGTGATTTATGATGTTCCGGATTTTGGGAATACTGTGCGTTATTAGAGTGTTGGTTGTTGTAAATGCCAAGCGGCATCGTTATCAGCCTTTTAGTTATCGGTTACAGTTAGTTGTTGAGTTGTTTTTCCATTTTTGTTATTTTCGCATCTTTGTTAGGCTTACCTAGTCGTAGAGACTAGGTGCCGTCACGACATCTTACGGAGGGAGAATTGGGTCGTGACACAAGAATTAGTCGTAGCGACATCTAGAATGCGAGTGCATCTTCAATGCCAACTCCTGCCATACACAACAACATCAACTCCAAGATCTGCACGCAAGGTACAGAAGTGTAGTATGAGTATAATTGATCCCATGTACTCAATAAGTATGATAACTAACCTCAGCGAGATAATAGAAGCAAGAATCACAAATGATACTCGTTATCACCTGTACAGTTCATAATTTTAACAAGTATAAAACAAATATATGATCAAATCAGGAAATCTCATGTAAAACCACCTCGGTGCTCACAATGTTTTGTTTTAAAGTGTTCTGCTCAGGAAACAATCCAGCATATAAGGAAGATATGCAAGTAAATCACGTAAACAGTCAAAGAAATTGCAAGTAATGATGAAATGCAATAACTACATATTAGCCCGTTGCGGCGCGCAACCCGATCCAAATAGCAATAAGCCAATAAGGCCTGTTGCGCATGCAACCCGATCCAAATAATAGTAACCAGTTCTCCCAGAGCTCATATCAACTAGAAACCCGTCGGTTTCTCACAATCCGCGTGTACACCATCAAGATAGAAAAATGAGAGGGTGACCCAAGGGGGATGGATTCGTATCCACACACTGCACGAACAACTCATGTGCTGCGCGAACAACTCACGTGCTAATAATATCAACCGCACGGACAACTCACGTGCTGCATGGATAACTCACGTTCTGCAATATCAATATCTGGATCTGCACAAATACTCATGTGCTGCACGGACAACTCACGTGCTAGTAATATCAATCTACACGGACAACTCACGTGTTGCACGAACAATTCACATGCTGATATCATAATCGCTCGGCATGGTGACATGCACAATATCATAAACCGCATGGCATGGTCACAAGCATAACAACACAATTCACCCGGCGTGGTCACACACTTAACTTCACAATCTGCCCGGCATGGTCACATGCATAACAACATAATTCGCCCGGCGTGATCACATGCATAATAACATAATCCGCCCAGGGTGGTCACATGCATCCAGTCCAAACCAAATCACATAGAAGCAAATATACAAGAACACATGTATATGATGAATGAATATCAGATTTCATGCTCCTGGATTGGTATAATAACATGCTAAAGTGTAGGCATGTGCAAAGTGTGCTAGCATAACTCAAATCGGCAATTTTATCATAGAAATAGCAATTACAAAGTTTATTTAGGGAATTAACCTCTTCGTAACCTCAAACATGGCTCAAATAATTCACAACAATGATACAAATCTGAGAAATATTGTAGCTTAAAGATTAACAGTCAACTCTAGGTATATCATAGCCTAAGCACTACCCCAAGCATGAATAAATACCCCGGTGCTCGCACTTGGGCTCAAACCCTACACATATACGCACACACACGTAGTTATCACAAATAACTCAGGCTACTAGTGCCTAAACCAATTTTAGATAGGATACTTACCTCAAGCAAGTCAAATCAACTATCGAGTAAGCCAAATAATACTCTATAAGCTCCATTCCACACAAATCGACCCCCGAATGGCTTGAAACTAGCCAAAAGAAACTCAAAAAACAATAATACCCAATGAAACAAACTCAATCGATAAAGGTCGAATCTTTAATGAAATACTCAAAGTCAACTAATAAGTCAAACTCGGGACCGCACTTCAAAACCTGACAAAACTTACAAATTTCGATAAACCCATTTAATTACGAGTCCAACCATACTAATTCACTCAAATTCGACTCCAAATCGATGTTCACAACTCAAATATTCACTTTAGAAAAGTTAATACAAAAATCCCTAATTTCTCTTTCAAAATCATCAATCAAATGCCAAAATTGAAGATAGAATCATGAAATATAATCACATTCGAGTAGAAAGTACTTACCCAATCCATGTGGTGAAAATCCTCTCCAAAATCGCCCAAATCCGAGCTCCCCAGCACAAAATGCGATAAAATAACTCAAAGGTCCGAAATAGAGTACCTATATGCACTGCCTAGTGGTGCTCTACGCGATCGCGGTAGTCTCCTCGTGATCGCGATGCACAAATACACTGCCACAATTAACTCTATGCATTCGCAGCACAAGCCTCGCAAACGTGATGCACAAAGCTGACAGAACTACGCAAACGGGGGAGCAACGTGGTGAATGTGAAGAGGAAACCATCGACTGCCCAACTTAGCCTAATCACTTCGTGAACGCATGGAAGCAGACGCGAACGCGAAGAAGACCAGTCCTAACTCTAAGTGAATGCATTCATCCTATCGCAAACTTGAATAGGAAGTAAATACCCAGCTCAAAGAATCACTTCGCGATCACATCCTCATCTTCACAATCACGAAGAACAACAGAAACACCAGTAATCAACAATACAAAAACTATCTAAAATGATCTGAATCACATCTGAAACTCACCCGAGCCCTTCGGGACCCCGTTAATACATACCAACAAGTCCCAAAATATAATACGGACCTACTCAAGGACTCAAATCACACAAAACAATATCAAAACCATGAATCGTACCTCAAATCATACTTAATGAACTTTTGAACTTTCAACTTCCAAAACTCGTGTCGAACCATATCAAATCAACTCGGAATGACCTCAAATTTTGCATACAAGTTCCAAATGACATAACGAACCTATTCCAACTCCCGGAACAATAGCTCGAACTCGATATATCAAAGTCAAATCTCGGTTCAAATTTCCAACTTTCACCAAATAGTGCCGAAACCTTCTTGAAACACCCAAATACAAATTCGGGCATACGCCGAAGTCTAAAATCACTATCCAGACCTAACGGAACTATCAAAACTCTGATCCGAAGCCAAATACATAAAAGTTAAACTAGGTCAACTCTTCCATTTTAAAGCTTCTTAATTGAGAATCATTCCTCTAAATCAATCCCAAATAGCCTGAAAACCAAAACTGATAATTCACACAAGTCATAATATATCATATGAAGCTAATCAAGACTTCAAACAGCTAGATAGAATACAAAAGCTCAAAACAACCGGTTGGGTTGTTACATTCTCCCCCACTTAAACATACATTTATCCTTAAACGTGCCTAGAGTCATTCCAAAGCCATCAAATCACTGTGTAAACTCACCATGGACAAACCTGGGGGTGATCCCACGTCACCCCAATCCATATATGCCTAAAAAAACAACATAGCTGAAGATCCTTAATTCAACCTTAGTCCGTAAATCTCATTACCCTAATTTCCAACATCCGAAAATTATTACTAGGCCCGCATCTCGCATCTACACACTGTATAAGTCTGAACAAGCAGTATCAAGCATAACCATAATCCGAGATGTAATCACATGATATACCACATAACTCATATACTCGTAGCAATAATTTTTGATCACAGTAGCTGCTCAAAAACATGCCCGGTACCGGTAATAAATATCATATCAAATAAAACTTCATTCAAAACCTTTGTATACTGCCGATGATGAAAGAAACATGCACAAACGCATAACCACTCATCAGATTAACAAGTCATGGAGCTCTCTCACTCGATAAGATCCATTACCAAATTATAAGCCGACTTCCAATATTATCTTTCAAAACATATTGTAATCAAATCCGATAGCACTCATTCCAGGTCCAATGACCTCGTCTCATCAAATACAAGCTGCTCTACTAAAATGTCACACCAAATACTACCTAGAGCCGCAAACCGTGCAATCCCGCGCACCAATAAGCAACAACTCAAATGTACCAAAAAATAAAAAAATGGCTCAAATAAGTGAACTGTCCTGCAAGCTCGACAGATACCACCCCAAGCACAGTGCTAGGAACCCATCACCCAAAGTAGAACCAAAACACACGAAATCAACACAAAAGATCATATCCCAACATAACTCCGCTGCGATGTGTGACCCGATCCGAACACTGATCCACACGAAATACCTCGAGTCATAATGCTCAAATTCAACAACCATACGCAAATCAACATCAAATACATGAAGTGCATGACCGTAACCTTGGAGAAACGAGCATAAAAATATACCACAACCTGGAAAGACCATAACCAATATACAATCAACCATTCAACACCCCAAGAACTATCTCGCTCAAATTTCGTCACAAGACCCAGACGGAATACACCATGTGTGCAAATACCCAATCGATCACAACCCATCGTACCATAGAAGAGCAACATATAGAACATATCAGAACATGAACAAGTTCAACTCTAACCGAATGACACACCTCTTAACAATAACAGTGTTGAGTCAACAAATTCTATCTGATGTAGAATACACGTCCTTATCAGACCTATTATGGGTCTCCAAATCAACTTCGGTCATCCATAAATAGATAAATAACCTTCCAAGAGTCCACAATAACCTGGCCATCATACATACCATTAGCTATCTACCTTTGGCCATACCTTCACAGTCCGCAACCAAGGAACAATCTGCCTCTGAGAACTCCTAGTCTCCAAGTCCCTAGGATACCAGAATCACTATATCTGATCCCAACTTGACCACTCAAGTGACTGACACATCCTTTATACACACTCATTCCATGAGAAATACTTCCATAATTCTTCCGTGCCACATACCAAAATCTGAACATTAGCAGTCGATCAACCTGACGAGTACCGCAATACCAATTAAGCATCCGTAAGTCAAAACACAGTGCGCCTTCTGAAATGCGTATCCTTCTCAGGTAATACCAATTAGTACTAGGATTCATCTAAACATCTGAGATCGTCTATGCTGTCTAAAATTCATGACCTTCCCTTCAAAACAGAACCGCGACCTTGTACATGTAAACCTCAATCCCATACGTCGTACTGCATCTATCATGCCATCAAATGAAAAGCACGAGAATCTCATTAATAAATCTGAAGCACCAGTAAGATACATACTCTATCAGCCATAAACCTACCTCTAGACCCCATCCGCGAGAAAATCACAACACGCAACATACTTCCCATTCCTGACAAAAACATTCATCTTAAGCCGTGGTAGAAATCATCGAGAACTCTTCGAAAACCATTTACACATAACCAACGGATCCGAATTGAATCCTCTAACTCAACCAAGTCACGTAGGTCGCCAAGCCCAAGAATATTCCCACAAAACATCTGTAGAGACTCACCATATCATAAGAACCAAAAGAACCGATTTACCACCAAGCTGTCCTATTTTTCTGAGTTCCTTATGAATTACCTTCAAGTTAACACTTCTCCTTGCTAGAAGACTACGACCCTTAACACAATACTCACCACAAGAGATCCTAGCATGAAAACCCATCATCCTAAAGCCTATGAGCCGCTGTATTCCCTCTTAGGTGCCCAAAAATACCACAACAAAATACCCACTCTGAAGAGACCTCATGTGAATCTGAAACTATTTCCTAAACCTCTCTAATACTGAAATGTAAACTCCATAATAATATAAAATACCGCTAGTACCGACACTATCCAATGCAAATCTCACATCTTAGCCATTTAAAAATTCAAAAATTCTTCAAATACCACATATGATTCCTGAACCCATTAGAACCTTTATAAAAGCCACCTACTCTTCTCTAATCCCAATTGCACCGCTCGAATAATCCAAACAACCCATGCTTCTTTAGCACACCAACATTCAAAGAAGTAACCCACATCTCTAAGCAACCGAGCGGGTCCTTTTCCTTAGCGCATTACATTCACCATAATTAGTAACCCAAATAATTCCAAGATTTCCTATATGTCCCAAACGTATATTACATCATGCATCCTGAAATTGTTTTGCTTAATTCATCCTTAAAACTGATCTCTTCAAGTCATAACTGATATGTAAACATGTCTCAGGCCAAAACTGATGTAGCACATAACCATGTAACCTGATCATCCATAGCAGACTCCCCCACTTGGCTCAAAGCCATAGAACACAACATCCAAAAAAACCACAATACCCTTACTCCAATACTGCCATAATTCTGCACTAATTCCTCTAAATCCTTCATAAGCTCATGTAGCTCTAATCATGAAGATTACCCCAAATAATTTGCTAAACTCATATTCATCCTCGTGACCGCCAAGCCAACTTCCTCAAGCGTTCCAAACTCAAATTGCAACACCTGTAACTTACTGGTAGAAAGAAACTGTCCACATAATCACCATAAGAATCACACAACCTCAGAACGTCTCGCAGGAGATAACCCACATACTTAGCCTCAAATTTACATCTCTCTATGCCCTTTCACGGCCACAACTACTACGCAATCACTTAATCTTACCGAATATGAACTCATGAACAAGACATGAGAATCTACTGCGTTCCACAAATAACAACATGAAAGACCCCTCGACACACACATAGCTCGAGACCGTTAAGCACATCAGTACATAAATCAATCACCCAATAGTCCGTTTCACATCCCAAGTAACTCTTCTCATCATACCTATCCGCAAGACTCTACTAGACACTTTCACATGACTCGTAGAACCTATGAACCTACAGCTATGATACCAACTTGTCACGACCTAAAATTCAATTAGTTGTGATGACACCTAACCCAACCGGCTAGGTAAGCCAAATAACAATAAACACAATTTAATAATAAAAAAAGAGTCAAAAGTGAAATAAGTGAATCTTTATACAACTCCCAAAGGACTAAGCCACTAAGACTTATATTTACAAACTGAATTGAAAAATGATACAACATCTGTTTGAAATATACATGAACAAAATCTCAAATCTAGAACTACCAAGAACTAGTGGTAGAAAAATTTGGAACGCGAGTACATCTTCAATGCCAACTCCGCCATTCACAGCAATATCATCTCCAACATCTGCACGCAAGGTGCAAAAGTGTAGTATGAGTACAACTGACCTCATGTACTTAAAAGGTATCCTAATTAACCTCGACGAGATAAAAGAAGCAAGAATCACAAATGATACTTGTTATCACCTGTACAACTCATAATTTCAACAAGTATAGAACAAATATATGATCAAATCATAGAATCTTAAGTAAAACCACCTTGGTGCTCATAATTCTTTGTTTTAAAGTGTTCTTCTCTGGCAACATTCCAGCATATAAGGAAGATATGCAAGTAAATCAGGTAAACAATCAAGGAATTTACAAGTAAAGATGAAATGCAATAACAACAAATCAGTCCGTTGTGGCGCGCAACCTGATCCTGATAACAATAAGCCAATAAGGCTTGTTACGGCGTGCAACCAGATCCAAATATTAGTAACCGGTTCTCTCAGAGCTCACAACAACCAGAAACACATTGGTTTCTCACAATTTGCGTGTACACCATCAAGAGAGAAACATGGGAGGGTGACCCTAGGGGGATGGATCCGAATCCACACGCTGCACGAACAACTCATGTGCTAATAATATCAACTGCACGGAAAACTCACGTGCTACACGGATAACTCACATGCTACAATATCAATATCTGGATCCGCACAGATAACTCACGTGCTAATAGTATCAATCCGCACGAACAACTCATGTGTTGCACGGAAAACTCACATTCTGATATCACAATCCGCCCGGCCTGGTCACATGCACAACATCATAATCCGTCCAGCATCGTCATATGCATAACAACACAATCCGCCCAGTGTGGTCACATGCATAACATCTGAATCCGTCCGGCGTGGTCACATGCATAACAACACAATCCACCTGGCGTTGTTATAGGCATAACAACATAATCCGTCAGGCGTGGTCACAGGCATCCGATCCAAATCATATCACACAAAAATAAATATACAAGAACACATGTATGTGATGAATGAATATCAGATTTCATGCTCCTGGACCGGTATAATAACATACTAATGTGTAGGTATGTGCAAAGTATGCTATCATAGCTCAAATCGGTAATTGTATCATAGAAATTGCAATTACCAATTTCTTTTTAGGGAATTAGCCTCTTCGTAACCTCAAACATGGCTCAAATATTTCACAACAATGATATAAATATGAGAAACATTATAGCTTAAAGCTTAATAGTCAACTCTATGCATATCATAACATAAGCACTACTCCGAGTATGAATAAATACCTCGGTGCTTGCACATGACCTCAAACCCCACATATATGCGCACTCATAGCACATAGCTATCACAAATAACTCAGTAAACAAGTGCCTTAACCAAGGTTAGATAGGATACTTACCTCAAGCAAGTCAAATCAACTACCAAGCAAGCCAAACAATACTCTATAAGCTCCATCCCACACAAATCGACCTCGAACGACTCGAAACTAGCCAAAACCAACTCAAAAATATCAAATAATTCCAAATGAAACAAATACAATCGATAAAGGTCGAATCTTTAATCAAATACTCAATGTCAACCAAAAAGTCAAACACGGGTCCGCACCTCCGTACCTGACAAAATATATAAATTCGGACAACCCATTTAAGTACGAGTCCAACCATACTAATTTCACTCAAATCCAACCCCGAATCGATGTTCAAAACTCAAATATTCACTTTACAAAATTTTAGACAAAAATCCCCCAATTTATCTTTCAAAATCATCAATCAAATACCAAAATTAAAGATAAAATCATGAAATATAATCAAATCCGAGTAGAAAGCACTTACCCCCATTCATGTGGTAAAAATTATCTCCAAAATCGCCCAAATCCAAGCTCCCCAACTCAAAATGTGATAGAATAACTCAAAGGTCCGTAATAGAGTACTTATATGCACTGCCCAGTGGTATTCTACGTGATCGCGGTTTTACCTTCGCGATCACGATGCACAAATATTACGCTGCCACAATTAACTCTACGCGTTCGCGGCACAAGCCTAGCTAATGCGATGCACAAAGCTGACATAACTACGCGAACGCGAATGCGAAGAGGAAACCATCGACTGCCCAGCTCAGCTTAATCACTACGCGAACGCATAGAAGCCCAGTCCTAACTTTACTCGAACGCGTTCATCCTATCGCGAGCCCGAATAAGAAGTAAATACCCAGCTCTAAGAATTACTTCGCGATCGCGAAGAACAACTGAAACACCAGCAGTCAGCAATACAAAAATCATCCGAAATGATCCGCATCACGCCCGGAACACACCAGAGGCCCTCAGGACCTCGTCCGAACATATCAACAAGTTCTAAAACGTAACACGGACCTACACGAGATCTCAAATCCCATATAACAATATCAAAAAGATGAATCGCACCTCAAATCATACTTAATGAACTTTTGAACTTTCAACTTTCAAAACTCGTGTCGAACCATATCAAATCAACTCGGAATGACCTCAAATTTTGCATACAAGTTTCACATGACATTACGAACCTATTCCAAGTCCCGAAACAACAATGCAAACCCGATATCATCAAAGTCAACTCTCGGTCAAACTCATGAACATTCCAAACCTTCAAATTTTCAACTTTCGCCAAATAGTGCCGAAACCCTCTAGAAACACCCAAATGCAAATTCGGGCATACACCCAAGTCCAAAATCACTATCCGGATCTATTGGAACCATCAAAGCTCCGATCCGAGGCCAAATATACAAAAGTCAAACTTGATCAACTCTTCCAACATAAAGCTTCCTAGTTGAGAATCATTATTCCAAATCTATCCCGAATCATCTGTAAATCAAAATCGACGATTCACACAAGTCATAATACATCATATGAAGCTACTCAAGACTTCAAACAACTAGACGGAATGCAAAAGCTCAACATGACCGGTCGGGTCGTTGCAATAACAGAACTGTTGCGACCAAACACACTCACGCAAGTATACGCGGTCGTCAAGTAATAAAGTGACTAAAAGTCGGATGTCGAACCCACGAGGACTTATGATTAACTATTAACTAAATTAGACTATCCTAATTATCTAAACAAGAATTAAACCTAAAAATATTTTATTCTAAACTAATTAAATAAGAAAATATAAATAATGAACTTTGAACAGAGAAAGAGCAGATTTTTTATGATATCAATGTAAGAAAAACGATCTANGCATACAAGTTTCACATGACATTACGAACCTATTCCAAGTCCCGAAACAACAATGCAAACCCGATATCATCAAAGTCAACTCTCGGTCAAACTCATGAACATTCCAAACCTTCAAATTTTCAACTTTCGCCAAATAGTGCCGAAACCCTCTAGAAACACCCAAATGCAAATTCGGGCATACACCCAAGTCCAAAATCACTATCCGGATCTATTGGAACCATCAAAGCTCCGATCCGAGGCCAAATATACAAAAGTCAAACTTGATCAACTCTTCCAACATAAAGCTTCCTAGTTGAGAATCATTATTCCAAATCTATCCCGAATCATCTGTAAATCAAAATCGACGATTCACACAAGTCATAATACATCATATGAAGCTACTCAAGACTTCAAACAACTAGACGGAATGCAAAAGCTCAACATGACCGGTCGGGTCGTTGCAATAACAGAACTGTTGCGACCAAACACACTCACGCAAGTATACGCGGTCGTCAAGTAATAAAGTGACTAAA
>AWOL01S0381936.1:0-19573 GCA_000715115.1 Nicotiana otophora
GAGATTCCAATTAGGATTTGATATTGTTGTGATAATTGGGGTATATGGAAGCCGTGTACACAAGGTAACGAGTGTGTACACGGGCTAAACGTTGAAACTTCTGGTTTTATCTATGTAGATTCTTTTCATGCTTTAATTGAGTTACCTTAATATGTTATAATCATCATATTTAGTTAGACTTCACGTGCTTACTTGTCTTATCCCTTATTTTTGAACTTGTCCTTTCCGTTTAGTTAAATTACTTGCTTTCTTTTATTCCGTATTCATTATTTAACTATTGAATCCTTACTTGAAATTGCTATTCTTGGAATATCTTACCGTTGAATTTGGTATTAAGGTTCAAAGGCCGGAGTTCCTATTGAGGTAAAGCGTAAGTTGTGAAATATCATTTCATTGAGTTAGTCTCCGGTTGTTATTGTTGAGACTTTGTATACATTGTGGTTGAGCCGTGGGCTCCTTGTTGTGAAATTCTGTTATTGTTTGGCTTTTCTGGCAAGTTGTGATGTTGGGCACAAGAGGTGCGAATTGTGATACATTGTGATATTGATACGCATGCTGTGGTATAAGGTCTGGGTATTAAAACGCATGCGGTGAGATAAGGTGGGCTTGATACGCGTGGCTAGTAGGGGAACCACTAGAAGCTATGCGGTGTGATACGGTGGGCTAAATCGCGGGGTGCTATTTCGGGAAAAATAAGGAAAGATTGTGATTTAGTTTTATGGTTTGGGACTACGAGGCGGTACCTCGGTAGTTGCCATTGTTGATCTTTCTCTAATTGCTGTATTTGCCTTGATTGTTTGTTTCCTTAATATGTTAATCCATATTTTTCTTTCCGTGTAGTATTAACGGCCTTGATTCTGTATTGTTAACTTTTCGTAAATTTCTTATTGTTTCATTTCTATTGTCATTATCATCATATTGTTATATCTTTCATCGTGTTTCATATTATCCCCAGTAGAGCCTTAACCTGACCTCGTCACTACTCTACCGGGGTTAGGCTTGGCACTTACTGGGTACCGTTGTGGTGTACTCATACTATGCTTCTGCACATCTTTTTGTGCAGATCGAGGTACTTCCTATCAGTCCCAACATTAGTGAGCTGAGGTTGCTTTGGAGACTTCAAGGTACACCTGCCCGTGTCCGCAGGTCTTGGAGTCCCCTTCTATCCTATTTTTCCTTATGTCATTACACTATCATAGATAGTGATGTATATGATTGTTCAGAAATATTACTAGAGCTTGTGACTTTTATTTCACCATGTTTTGGGAGTCGTACATTTTGAGTTACATATTTTATTTATGCTGTTGTTGAAGTTTTGAGATTTTAAGTTTCTATTTCAATTATTCCGCACGATGTTAGGGTTACCTAGTCTTAGAGATTAGGTGCTGTCACGACATCCGACGGAGGGAATTTGGGGGTCATGACATAAATAAACCTACATAGCTTCAATCATTTAGACAAGATATATATTCTGATTTTTGAATAATTCTATCATTAAGCATTAAAAATGCAGGTGTAACACCGTACTTAGGATAATCTTAAAATAACATCAATATGTTATTTAGAAAAAATCTAACTGATCCACTTAGTTATTGATCCATACAAGAAAACATTCCCAAAAGAACAAGAAAATTATAACTATTTCTCAAGCACTACCCAACACTAGTTCATCATGATCTTCTATTTTCTTCAGTTGATTAATGTTCCTGTAGCCTCCGACTCACGGACATCGTTATCTTCTTGTGAGCAAAGGCCTTTTTCACTATTATCACCAAAAGCAAACAATAGATTGCAAGAAGGTAGGAAGAGAACTAGTTAGTTTTTAACTAAAGTCGGAGATAAATAATGAAAGAAAGAACGCAGAGAGAGAGAGAGAAAGAGAAAGAGAGAGAGACATACTAATACGAGACCTATTTTTAGATGGGTACGTATAATCAGTTTACAGATGTCACGACCCCAATTTCTCTGTGTATAATGTCGTGACGGCACCTAGTCTCTAACACTAGCTAAGCCTAACAAAACATGTGGAATAACCGAAATAATGATAATTTATATCTCAAAACATCCACAACTATATATATAAAGGAAATATGCAACCAAACATTTACATCTCCTAAAACCCGGTGAAGTATAAGTCACAAGCTCTAGATACAGTATGGAACGCTCCTATACATCACTGTCTACAAAAAGATAAAGGAACAAAAGAAGAACAGGATAGAAGGGGACTCCGAGGCCTGCGGACGCGGGCAGGTGTACCTTGAAGTCTTCAAAGCAGCAACACATCGCCCTAATATCAAGGTTGATAGAATGTACCTAGATCTGCACAACAATATGTGCAAAAATATCGTATAAATACACCACAACAGTACCCAGTAAGTGTCAAGCCTAACCTCTGTAGAGTAGTGACGAGGTCAGGTCAAGGCCCTACTGGAGATAATAAGAAACAAGACAGATAATATAATGACACAATGAAATAATAGGGAAGTGAAACAATAAAGAATTTATGGAAAGTAACAATACGGAATCAAGGAAAGCTAATTTAACACGAAAGGAAAACAAGAATTTTACAAGTTAAGGAAACAACAACCAAAAATACAGCAAATAAGGAAGATCAACAGGGACACTCCCGAGGTACCGCCTCGTAGTCCCAAATCATAAAATAAATCAATTTCCTTATATCATAGCGGGGGCCTTTACATTTAGTTTTGAAAATTAGTTTTCCGACATAGGACCTCGCGTTTTAGCCCATCTCATCACACCGCATGGCTTATAGTAGTTTCCATACTAGCCATACGTATCAAGCACACCTTATCTCATCGCATGCGTTTCAACACCCTGAACTTATACCACCGCATGTGTATCAATAATCACAATGGCACGGCAGAAACCTTGTGCAACAATAATAACCGCACGATAGAAACCTCATGCAACAATAACAACAACACGACAAAAATCTCGTGCAAACAACCAAACAATCACCTTAACAATAACATGAAAGCCAAAACACAACAAATAAGTAAATGATATTTCATAATTTACACCTTACCTCAAAAGAACCACAACCTTGCAATTCAACATCAATATATTTCAAGTAAGGAGTTCCACAATTAAGAAATGAATACGGAAATCAAGAAAATCAAGTAATTCAACTAAACATGTGATACAAGTTCCAAATAGGAGTTACGACAACTAGACATGTGAAATTAGGCTAAACATGATGACTATAACAGGATAAAGTAACTCAATTAAGGCATGAAAAGGAAACTACGTAGCTAAGTCCAGAATTTTAACATTTAGCGCATGTACGCACTCGTCACCTCGCGTACACGGTCTTCACATATCACAAATTATCACCAAAATACCTAATCCTAAGGGGAATTTCCCCCACACAAGGTTAGACAAGTCACATACCTCAAACCACGCTCAATCAATCAACTAGAAGGCCTTTCCCTCGATTTTCTAACTCCGAACGACTCGAATCTAGCTAAAACAATTTCGTACTATAAATATAACTATAGGAAACTAGTTTAAATAATAAAACAATGATTTTAGCAAATAATTAGAAAATCGCCTCAAAGGGTCAACCCGGGCTCACGTCTCGGAACCCGACCAAAATTATAAGATCCGAACAAACATTTGATATCGAGTCGAACCATTCAAAAATTATTCAAATCCGACCTCATTTAGCCTTTCGAAACCCAAAAACTTGGTCTAAGAACTTCTAAACTTTTTCCCCAATTTTAAACTCCAAAATAATAATTAAAAGGTGTAATTAATTGTAGATTCATAGGATTTAATCAAAAACGAGTCAAGAATCCTCACCCAAATGCTTCCTCTGAAAATTTCTCAAAATCTCGCCTCAATCCGAGCTCTCAAACTCCCAAAATAAAAATGAAATCAAACCCTAGATTTTCCACTTTTCTGCCCAGTTATGTCACGCCTGCGACCTTACTGCCGCATCTCCGGCTCCGCACCTGCAGAATTTCCATCGCAGGTGCAGTTATGACTAATCCCAGCACACTTCGCATCTGCGAGGGTAGGTCGTATCCGCGGTAACTAAATCGCACATGTGCTTCTGGCCGCACTTGCACTCTTCTCCATTGCAGAAGCGACGCCGCTTTTGCGGAATAATTGCCACACATGCGGGCCATGCCTGGACTGCCCTCTACGCTTATGCATTCCACTACTCGCATATGCGAGTCGGCACCTGCGACCTATCCCTCCGCAAGTGGGATGACACCAGAACTGGGAGCTTCAACATTTGCACAAGTCCAAATTTTGTCCCGATATTGATCTGAATCACACCCGGAGACCCCGAGACCCCGAGACCCCGTTCGAATATACCAACAAGTTCCAAAACACATAACGGACCGATCGAGGCCACAAATCACATCAAAAAACATCAAAAACACGAATCACACCCCAATTCAAGCCTAATAAACTTATGAATTTCCAAATTCTAAAACCGAAGCCGATTCATACTAAAACAACTCTGATTAACACCAAATATTTGCACACAATTCATAATTGACATTACGAACCTATTCTAACTTCCGAAATTAGGATCCGACCCTGATATAAAAAAGTCCACTCCCGGTCAAATTTCCCAAAATGCCACCAATTTCTAACTTTCGCCAAAACACGCCGAAACGACCTACGGACCTCCAAATTAACTTACGGACATGCTCCTAAGACAAAAATCATCATACAGAGCTTTTGGAATAGTCAAAACTCCATTCCGGAGTTGTCTTCAAACAAGTGAAACTACGGTCAACTCCTACGACTTAAACTTCCAATTTAGGAACTATGTGTCCCATTTTACTTCGAAACTCACCGGAAACCAAAACCAAACATCCCGGCAAGTCACGTAACCATAGAATGAAATAGAGGGAGCAATAAATAGGGGATCGGGGCAAATACTCTCAAAACGATCAGCCGGGTCATTACATCTTCCCCCACTTAAAACAAACTCGAACAAGTATAGAGACATACCTAAAGCAGTGAAAAGATGAGGATAACAATAACACATATCATGCTCAGTCTCCCAAGTTGCCTCCTCGACTGGCTGACCCCTCCACTAGACCTTAACTGAAGCAATGTTCTTCGACCTCAACTTTCGAACTTGCCTGTCCAAAATGGCCACCAGCTCCTCAACTTAAGATAGATCCTTGTCCAGCTGGACTGAGTTGAAGTCTAACACATGAGACGTATCGCCGTGATACTTCCGTAGCGTAGAAACATGGAACACTGGATGAACTTCAGCTAGACTAGGTGGTAGTGCAAGTCTGTAAGCCATCTCTCCAATCCTCTCAAGAATCTCAAAAGTTCCGATATACCTAGGGTTCAGCTTGCCCTTCTTTCCGAACCTCATAACACCCTTCATGGGCGAAACCCGGAGCAAGACCCGCTCCCTAACCATGAATTCAATGTCACAAACCTTTCGATCTGCATAACTTTTCTGCCTGGATTGGGCTGTACGAAGTCGATCCTGAATCAATTTAACCTTTTCCAGGGCATCTTGAACCAAGTCTGTACCCAATAGCCTAGCCTCACCTGGCTCGAACTAACCCACCGGAGACCGGCACCGCCTACCATACAAAGCCTCATACGGGGCCATTTGAATGCATGGCTGATAACTGTTGTTGTAGGAAAACTCCACAAGCAGCAAGAACTGATTCCAAGAACCCCCAAAATATATCACACACGCACGAAGCATATCCTCCAATATCTGAAAAGTGCGCTCGGACTGTTCGTCCGTCTGAGGGTGAAATGCTATACTCAACTCCACCCAAGTACCTAAATCATGCTGTACAACTCTCCAGAACCGCGATGTAAACTGCATACGTTGGTCAGAGATGATAGATACTGGCACACCATAAAGCCTATAAATCCTGCGAATGTAAACCTGAGCCAACTGCCCTGAAGAGTTAGTAGTCACCATTGGAATGAAATGAGATGACTTGGTAAATCTATCCACAATCACCCAAACTGCATCGAACTTCTTCTGAGTCTGTGGGAGACCAACAAAAAAATCCATAGTATCCCGCTCCCATTTACACTACGAAATCTCTAGCTTCTGAAGCAATCCACTTCGCCGCTGATGCTCATACTTCACCTGCTGGAAATTTAGGCACCGAGATACATACTCCACTATGTCCTTCTTCTTTCTCCTCCACCAATAATGCTGCCTCAGGTCCTAATACATCTTCGCGGCACCTGGATGAATGGAGTACCATAAACTGTGAGCCTCCTGGAGAATCAACTCATGTAAGCCATCTATATTGGGCACACATAGCTTGCCTTGCATTCGTAATATACCATCATCTCCAATAGTGACCTATTTGGCATTGCCATGCTGAACCATGTCCTTGAGGAAAAGCAGATGGGGGTTGTCATACTAACGCTCTCTTATACATTCATAAAGAGAAGACCAAGAAACCACACAAGCCAAAATTCGACTCGGCTCAGAAACATCCAATCTCCCATAGGTGTAGACACCTAGACATGAGTACTCAAAGAATTATGGGATACGCCCAAATACATAGCAAAATAAGAGGACACATATAAATAAGTGGAGCCTGGATCAAATAAGACTGATGCATCTCTATGACAGACCGGGACAATACGTGTGATGACAGAGTCGGATGCAACTGCCTTCATCATAGTAGGAAGAACATAATATCTGGCCTGGCCTCTACTTCTAGGGCGACCTCTACCTACTCAACCTCCACCTCTAGCTGGCTGCACAGGTGGGGTGGCAACTGGTGCGACGACCATGGACTGAGAAGCCTAAGGGCCTGGCGGAATACGCGAAGCCTGAGTAATCTGTGGAGGTGCACCCCTCCTAAGTCTGGGGAAATCCCTCACCATATGACTAGTGTCACAACACTCAAAATAAGTTCTCGAAGGACTTGGCTGTTGTGACTGGCTCGGGCCTAATTGGCTGGACTGACTACTGAAAGTACCCCGTGTCGGAGCTGCACTAGACAATATCGGTGCATAATAGGGAGCCTGAGGCTTAGGAATGGCCGGAATATCGCTGGAAGTTGGAAGTGCTGAATGAACACGGCGACTCACATAGCCCCTGCCTTGACAAGTTGCAACTAGGGCACGGGTACCACTATATGTGCCAAAAAATCAAGACCTCTTGGCCTCCCTCTCCTCTCTCTCTCTCTCGAGTCAGCATACCCTTCAATATCCTAGCAATCCCTACTACCTACTGGTATGCGATGTCCATATCCAACTCTTGAGCCATGATAAATCTGATACTGGGGTTGAGCCCCTCAATAAATCGATGGACCCGCTCTCTAACAGTAGCAACCAAGGCTGATGCATGCCTAGTCAAATCATTGAACCGTATTGCATACTCCGACACAGTCATAGAACCCTGGCGCAACTACTCAAACTCTGTACGCCATGTATCTCTGAGACTGTGGGGAACATACTCCCTCAAGAACATATCCAAGAACAGAGTCTAAGTGAGTGAAGCTGCCTCGACCGGACTACCCAACTCATATGCTCGCCACCACTGATAAGCCGCTCCCCTAAGTTGGAACGTAGTGAAAGCAACCCTACTAGACTCCGCAATACCCATAGTATGGAGGATACAGTGGCACTCCTTAAGAAAGCCTTGGGCATCCTCTAACGCCAAGCCACTGAAAGTAGGAGGGGGTACTTTTTGTACCTCTCGAGCCTGAGCTGCTCCTCATCAGAAACTGCTGCCTTAACCTCGAGCTGAACTGGGGCGGCCGACGGCACTGATATGACTTTTGAGACCTGGTCAACTTGGACCCGCTGCTCTTGGGTACATGCGATGGGAGTCTGTGCTTCTCCCCTGGCCTGAGATGTAGCAGAAGCAAGTGGGATCAACCTTGCCTGAGCTAAAGTGCCGAACATGCTCAGAAACTTGGCGAGAGTCTCCTGGAGAGCTGGTTCAATAATAGGCATCTCAGGTGCCTGCCCTCCAACTGGAGATACTGCTGGCTCCTCTGTAGCAGCTCGTGTGGGTGCTCTGGCATCACCACGTGGACGTCCTCGGCCTCTACCCCGGCCCTGGCCTCTCGCGGCTCTAGCAGGGGGTGCAGGTGTCTGGTCATCTAATCCAGTTGTACGTGTCCTCACCATCTGTGAGAAAATAGAAAGACAGAGATTTAGAATCCGAAGTCAAAGATTTCGCACGATAAGGAATCAAAGAAGTGAAGCCTTTTCCTAACAGTTCCATAGCCTCCCGAAGATAAGTACATACGTCTCCGTACCGATCCGCGAGACTTTACTAAACTTGCTTGTGACTCATAATACCTATGAACCTAAAGCTCTGATACCAACTTGTCACGACCCTAATTTTCCTCCGTAGGATATCGTGACGACACCTAGTCTCTAAGACTAGGTAAGCTTAACAAAACATGCGGAATCACCGAAATAATAATTATAATAATTTAAATCTCAAAACATCCACAACTATTCTATATAAAGGAAATCTGCAACCCAACATGTACATCTCCCAAAAATCGGTGAAGCATAAGTCACAAGCTCTAGATACAGTACAGAACGCTCATATACATCACTATCTACAAAAATATAAAGGAACAAGAAAAGAACATGATAGAAGGGGACTTCGAGACTTGCATACACGAGCAGGTGTACCTTGAAGTCTCCAAAGCAGCAATACAACACCCTAATATCGAGGTTGATAGGATGTACCTGGATCTGCACAATAATATACGCAGAAGCGTAGTATGAGTACACCACAACAGTACTTAGTAAGTGTCAAGCCTAACCTCGGTAGAGTAGTGACGAGGTCAGGTCAAGGCCCTACTGGAGATAATAAGAAATAAGACAGATGATATAATGACATAATGAAATAACAGGGAAGTGAAACAGTAAAGAATTTATGGAAAGTAACAACACGGAATCAAGGAAAGCTAATTCAACACGAAAGGAAAACAAGAATTTTACATGTTAAGGAAACAACAAGCAACAATACAACAAATTAGGTAGATCAATAGGGGCACTCACGAGGTACCGCTTTGTAGTCCCAAATCATAAAATAACTTACTTTTCTTATATCACAGCGGGGGCCTTTACATATAGTTTTGAAAATTATTTTTCCGAAATAGGACCCCGCGTTTTAGACCACCTTATCACACTGTATGTCTTCTAGTAGTTCCCCTACTAGCCACGCGTATCAAGCCCACCTTATCTCACCGTATGCGTTTTAATACCCAGACCTTACACCACCGCATGCGTATCAATAATCACAACGGCACGACAGAAACCTCGTGCAACAATAACAACCGCACGACAGAAACCTCGTGCATCAATAACAACAACACGACAGAAACCTCATGCAAACAACCAAACAATCACCTCAACAATAGCACAAAAGCCAATACATAATAACTAAGTAAATGATATTTCACAACTTACACCTTGTCTCAAAAGAACCACGACCTTGCAATTCAACACCAAACTCAACAACAAGATATTTCAAGTAAGGAGTTCCACAGTTAAGTAATTAATACTAAAATCAAGAAAAGCAACTAATTCAACTAAACATTTGATACAAGTTGCAAATAGGAGTTAAGATAAGTAGACCTGTGAAATTAGGCTAAACATGATGACTATAATGTGCTAAAGTAACTCAATTAAGGCATGATATGGAAACTACGTAGCAAAATCCAAAATTTCAACATTTAGCCCATATATGCACTCGTCACCTCGCGTGCATGGCCTTCACATATTACAAATTATCAGCAAAATACCAAATCCTAAGAGGAATTTCCCCCACTCAAGGTTAGACAAGTCACTTACCTCAAACCACGCTCAATCAATCAACTAGAAGTCCTTTCTTTCGATTTTCTAACTCCGAACAACTCGAATCTAGCCAAAATAATTTCATACTATAAATATAACTATAGGAAACTTGTTAAAATAATGAAACCGTAATTTTAGTAAAGAATTGAAAAATCTCCGCAAAAGGTCAACCCGGGCCCACATCTCAGAACCTGACCAAAATTATAAAATACAAAAACCCATTTGATACCAAGTCCAGCCATATAAGAATTATCCAAATCCGACCTCATTTAGCCTTTCAAAACCCAAAAACTTGTTCTAAGAACTTCTACACTTTTTTCGCAATTTTAAACACCAAAACAATAATTAAAAGGTGTAATTAAAAGTACATTCATGGGAATTAATCAAAAACGAGTCAAGAATCCTTACCCAAATGCTTCCTTTAAAAATTCTCAAAATCTCGCCTCAATCCGAGCTCTCAAAGTCCCAAAATTAAAGTGAAATCAAACCCTCGATTTTCCCCTTTTTCTCCCCTGTTATGTCGCGCTTGCGAGCTTACTGCCGCATCTGCGGCTCCACACCTGTGGAATTTCCATCCCAGGTGCGGTTATGACTGAGCCCAGCACACTTCGCATCTGCGAGGGCAGGTCGCACCTGCGGCAACTAAGCCACACTTGTGGTTCTGGCCGCACCTGCGCTCTTCTCTATCGCAGAAGCGACACCGCTTCTGCGGAACAATTGCTGCACTTGCGGGCTATGCCTGGACTGTCCTCTCCTCTTCTGCGTTCCACTGCTTGCACATGCGAGTCCGCACCTGCGGCCATTCCCTCCGCAGGTGCGATGACACCAGAACTCGGAGCTTTAGCATTTGCACAAGTCCAAATGTTTTTCCGATATCGATCCGAATCACACCCGGGCCCTCCGGGACCCTAACCGAATATACCAACAAGTTCCGAAACACATAACAGACTGACTCGAGGCCACAAATCATATTAAATAATATCAAAAATACGAATCGCACCCCAATTCAAGCCTAATGAACTTATGAACTTCCAAATTTCGAAACTGACATCGATTCATACTAAAACAACTCCGATTGACACTACATTTTTGCACACGAGTCATAATTGACATTATAGACCTATTCCAACTTTCGGAATCGAGATCCAACCCCAATATCAAAAAGTCGACTCCTGATCAAATTTCCCAAAATTCCACCAATATCTAACTTTCGCCAAAACACACCGAAACGACATGCGGACCTCCTAATCAACGTCCAGACACGCTCCTAAGACCAAAATCACCATATGGAGCTATTGGAACCATCAAAATTCTATTCCGGAGTCGTCTTCACACAACTCAAACTACAGTCAAGTCCTACGACTTAAACTTCCAATTTAGGGACTATATGTCCTATTTCATTTCGAAAATACCCGAAGCCAAAACCAAATATCCCGGCAAGTCACGTAACCGCAGAATGAAATGGAGGGAGAAATAAATAGGGGATCAGGGCTAATACTCTCAAAACGACCGGTCGGGTCGTTACAACAGAATCTCCCTTTAATCCCTTATATTATGTAATTTAAAATCAAAATTCCTACAATTTTGCCTAAGTAATTAACTGGCTAAAAATAGTAAAGAAAATGCGATTAGCGGTTAAAATGAATTACAAAAACAAAATAGGGTTATTGGAAGTTTATAAGTAATATGGGCTGCTAGTTAAATTAAATCTTCTAATAAAAATGCCAAAATTATAACTACAGATTTAGTTACGTTTACAAGTTTAACAATTTATCAAACTTTAAAAACTTTCACAAATTTTACATACAAACATCAGCTCGTTTTATATACCACAAGTACTAAAACTTTACTTATTTGTTTAATTAAACAAATTTGATAAGCTTTAAAATATTTGTTGTCACTAAATAATCTATATTTATACTATATTAAAATGTCACGAAATATCGCTAGCCTTTTTTACGCCTTTAAAATATAGTTCACATTGGATAAAATAATCATTTAATTTATTTTTTACTATTTAGGAATAATTATTTAATTATTCCCATAATATTTGGAACTTTTATTTTCAATTTCTTTAGATCTTAAATTTCAAGCACTTTCAACTAAAACTAGGAAAGTTTTCGTATTCAACTAAAATTAAAGAAGTTTCGTCTTTTGACTTGGGAAATTTTTATTCACTTTAGGAATTTTTTTAGTTAAATAAACTTTTGATTCTTCAAAAAATATTAGGTAAAAATGAGCAATTTGATTTTCTTTTTGGTTTAGGAGTCTTTATTTTCTGATAAACCATTAAACTATACATAATTGTATTTTGTATAAATCTTTTCTTGTTTCAAATTATATACCCAAAAACTTCTATAAAAGAAGCTACAATTCCACGTATCATCATAAAACATTTTCCTTGTTCGAGCAACAACTATAAAAATTAAGATTTTCATGTTCTTCTTTGAGCAATTTTTTTTTATAATAGTTGAATTTTGCATTCATGTGTTTATATTAATAGTTAAATTTTGCATTCACGTATTTATATTAAAATAAAATTTTGCATTCATGTATTCAACAAATACATCTTTATTTTGTTGTTCTTTTTTCTTTTTGGTAATAAAAGACTTTTATTCATAATAGTAAACTTCAAGAGTTATTACAAAGGGAGATACTCCTAGGTAACAAGGTACCTATTTCATCTCTTTCAAAAGCAGTACAAACAAAACGGGGTGCAAAAGATAAGTAAACAATCTTCCAAAAATATTCATTTTGCATGCATTTTTTGCTAATTGGTCTGCTACTNTACGTATCATCATAAAAAAATTTCCTTGTTCGAGCAACAACTATAAAAATTAGGATTTTCATGTTCTTCTTTGAGCAATTTTTTTTTTATAATAGTTGAATTCTGCATTCATGTGTTTATATTAATAGTTAAATTTTGCATTCACGTATTTATATTAATAATAAAATTTTGCATTCATGTATTCAACAAATACATCTTTATTTTGGTGTTCTTTCTTTTTTTTGGTAATAAAAGACTTTTATTCATAATAGTATACTTCAAGAGTTATTACAAAGGGAAATACTCCTAGGTAACAAGGTACCTATTCCATCTCTTTCAAAAGCAGTACAAACAAAAACGGGGGGCAAAAGATAAGTAAACAATCTTCCAAAAATATTCATTTTGCATGTATTTTTTGCTAATTGGTCCGCTACTCCATTAGCTTTTCTAAACACATGCTTTAGTGGTGGATCACTCGCGCTCCTCAGTAGGGACCTGTAATCATCAATCAAGTTTTGATAGAGACAATCATTATTAGCCAGTAAATTAATAAGTTCTTGACAGTCTGTTTAAATTACTACTGGAAACAAGCCCCTTTCAATAGCTAATTTAACCCAATAAAACAAAGCTAGTGTTTCAATGTAAATATTTATCGCGTGTTTTATGATCATGCTAAAGCCTAAGATCCATTTTTTTTACTGTCCCTAAATACCCCCCTCCCACTCCATACCCTATTTCTTGGATTACCAGCACAAAACCCATCGATGTTAAGTTTATAGAAGCCGGTATGAGGGGTTCCCACTTAATAAGAATGGTATTTTTCTAGGGTTTCTAGATAACTTGTTAGTTGCGAACACGAATTCTATTGCCCTGCTTACTGGGATATTGATATTAGGAGAAGATTTATTATTCCAGACAACTATATTATTTCTAGTGGACCATAAATACCATAGTAGAAAGGGAAGTAATTCTGACCAATTGACGTATATATTGTAGGAATGTTTAGATTTCAATTGATCTCTAGGCTAGTTAAACATGGTGTCATTTGAACTCTGGCCTTGGGGATAGTTATGATTAGTGCACGTTTGTGCTCATATTGCCTTAGAATAGACACAACCAAAGAAAATGTGCTCGATGTCCTCTTCTTCGATGCCACAATAGAACAGTTTCCATTAGGGCATATATTTCTTCTAGCGAGCATGTGAGTTGTAGGGAGTCTGTTAAGAGTGATTGTCCTTAAGAAATGTTTTAACTTATTTAGCGTGTTAACTTTTCAGATCCAGTCAAAGTTGGCCCCTTCATAGATCCCTTGGCCGGAGATGAGCTCATAAGCAGCTCTGGTTGAGAAACTATTATGATTCCTAGAGCTCTATCCAGATGAATCCTTTTTAAGGTGGGTTTGCTTGATGTAGGTACTATGAATCTTGTTGGTTACTTCTTCATGAAGGACAATGAACATGTTAGTAAGGTTATAGGAATCATTTTCCAGTATAGAGTTCAAGGTTTGGTCCATTTCCTTTTGTATGAGGGGTCCCTGTACATATCTCTGAGTGGGTCAGATTGATTAACCCAATTATCATGCCATAGGTTTATAGATTTTTCATCTCCTACCAGTCATTTGGTAGCTTGCTTACATATGGTAGTTCTTTTCTTGATATTTTTTTAAGTATGAGAGCCTAAGCTTTTATTGATATTATTACTTCTCAACGGTTTTTTCCTATCATACTTATTCTATAATATATTAGCCCATAGAGAATCCTTACTTTTTCTATATCTCCAAGCCAATACTGCTTGGAAGGAGCTATTTTTCCAAGCTGCTTTACGGATTCCAAGACCCCTTGGTTCTTTGGTCTCGTGACAACGTCCCACCTAACTAAGTGACATTTTTTTTTTCTCAGTAGTTCCCCATAAGAAATTCCTTTGGATTATATCACTATTATTCAGAGTAGACTGAGGGAGGTTATATATTTGCATGACATTATTTGGAATGATAGCTAGAGTCGATTTTATAAGGGTTGCTCTGCCAGCACTACTAAGAAACTTAGTTTTCCATCCTTTAAGCCTGCTATTCATTCGATCTATTATGAATTGGAAATCCTTTTTGGAAGGTCTAGTATTAATCATCGGGAGCCCTAAGTACTTGCCGGGATTGTTGGCAACCTTCATTGATAGCTTATTGCTATATAGATTTCTCAGGTTGGGATTGGTATTATTGGAAATTAAGATTTTGAATTTGTTGAAATTTATAGATTGCCCTGATATTTTGCAAACTGTGTCGAGCGTATTAATGAGAGAATTGCAGCTTTTTTGATTGACCTCCAATAATAGGATAAAGTCGTCTGCAAAGAAAAGATGTGATATAGGGGGTCCCGCGCTGATTCTAATGGGGTTCCATCTGCATCTGTCAATTTCATGGTCAATGAGTCTAGATAGCATTTTCATGCAGATGATAAAGAGGTAGGGGGATAAAGGGTCGCCTTGTCTAATTCTTCTTGTTGGTTTGAAGAATTCTGTTCTGGTCCCATTGACAAGGATAGAGGTGTTTGTGGTGGAAATGCAGGCCATGATGAGGTCGATGAGATCCTTAGAGAAATTCAGAAATATTAAGGAAAACCTAATAAAGCACCATTTAATTTTATCAAAGGCTTTCTCTAAATCTATTTTGATCATCATGTTTGACTTTTTCCCTTTATGAGTTTTAAGGTGAATGGAGGCTTTTTGTACTATAATGGCATTATCAGCTGCCCTTCTCCCTTTGATGAAGCTAGTTTGGGTGAGGTGAATAATGCTAGCAAGGTAAGGGTTTATCCTATTGACTATTACTTTTATGGCAACTTTACACGCAGTGTTACAAAGGCTAATGGGTTTGTATTGCCATATGGTCTCCGCATTTTGGCATTTTAGAATTAAGCAGACGTAGGTGTTGTTCATATCTTCAGGCATATATTTAGAGATAAAAACATCCCTACAAAAATTGACCAGGTGCTTATTAGTCTCATCCCAATATCTTTGATAAAAAAAAGGATATAAACCATCAGGACCCGGGGCTTTAAAGGGTTTGAATGAGAAGAGGGCATTCTTAATTTCTTTCTCAAAGGGGATGTCAGTTCATAATTGGTTCTCAATATCGTTGATAGTGGTATTGTAGGACAAGTAGATGTTCTTCCTGTAGGATAAAACATGCTTTATATAGTATAAATTGAGGTAGAAATTATTACTGATAGCCTTTATATCCTTTTGGTCATGAATCCAGTTTCCACCCTCATCCTTTAGACTAAGGATTCTATTCTTTCTCCTTCTTTGTAATGTAGTTATCTGAAAGAATTTGGTGTTCGCATCCCCTTCTTGGATTCATTGAATTATGGACTTGAGCTTCCAAAATTCTTCCTCTAATCTCATTAAATTCTTATATTCCTCAATAAGGTCATTTTCTAGGCTAATAAGGAAATTGCTAGTGGTGTATTTTGGTGGGTTCTGAATACCTTGTAGTCTAGCAATAATGGCATTCTTTTTCTAAATGTATTCCCAAAAATATTATTATTCCAATCCTTAACCCTAGCCGTAAAGTGCTTGATTGTGTTAAGGATATATAAATGGTTATCCCATGTTTCTTTGACTAAACTTCTGAAACTAGGGTATGAAATCCACATAGACTGTATTCTAAAACTATTATTACTAGTGCTGATCGATTTGTGAAGGTCTAACTTAATTGGGCAGGGGTCAGAATGTGTCCTAATAAGGTGTTTGGCACTCGCTTCTTGAAATAGTTTAATCCAATCCGCGTTTGCTAAACATCTATTTAATCTTTCCATGATTAGTATTTTGCAGTGCTTCCTTTTATTAGTCCAGGTATACTTAGGTCATTTGTACACTAAATTCATGAGATTACAATAGTTTAGAAAATTATTAAAGCGGGTAAGTCTGTTATTATTAATAGGAAGCCCCCTAAATTTTTTTGAAACTCGTGCTACCTCGTTAAAATATCCTAGTACTAACCAAGGGCTTTTGAAATTGTTATTGTTTTAAGATTTTTCCACAAAATAAGTCTTTCCTCCAATAGATTGCTAGCATAAATTACCGAGAGAAGCCAAGAATTATTTGAATTATTTACCTTTACCATGGTATGGATCTCCTGGTCTGTGCCACCAATTTGGTCTATTAATGTGTCTTCACTGTTCCACATGAGCGCCAAGCCACCTAAGCTTCCATGAGATGGAATCTGAATTAAGATGGAGAAGTTAAAGTCATGTATAATGTTATGATGATCTTCGAGCTTGGTTTTTTCCAATAAAGCTACGACATTAGGTCGATGATACTCTAACATCGAACGAAAAGATCTTCTAAAATCAACATTACTTGCACCCCTACAATTCCAAATGATGATAATTCATATTAGTACTCAGGGTTGAGGACATCCTCCTTTGGCTCGTTGGAGGACTGTGTTGGCTCATGTTTCCCTCTTGGTTAATCCAATAGTTCGTGAACATTGTTGGAACCATCACTACAGTATATTGGTAGATTGCCTGTGGGTTTAGGTTCCTTATAGTGATTGAGCATTTCCTCAAATCCATCGGGCAACTTAAGATGAATCTTCTTTCTCTTGACATGAACACCATTGTTTTTGAGTATCTCAGTACTCCATGCTCCACTACTCTTTCTGTTAGCATTTACTCCTTTTCTTTCTCCTCTTCCATCCTTGCTTGATTCTGATCCTACTGGGGAGCTGATATGAGCACTGGAGCAGTCTGTATCTCTGCTGCTAGTTCTATATTGTTGTTGGCTTCGTGTGGTAGAGGTGTGTGTATGGTTTGTGCATGGTTCAGTGGGTGTGTATGGTTTATTTCATGGCTCATGTGTGTGCTCATTAGGTGTTGTGGATTTATTTGGTACATTGAAACTACGACTGGTGGGTTCTGAGGGTTGTAGAAGAGTGACATTTGCATATTGAACAGGTTGGAGGGAGCCTGGGCGTGTAAGCTTGGGTATCCCTATGTCTGTTGACTCTATGGATATGGGTGAATCCATGGGCTTGGGCATATGGTAAAGGATTGTGGGTGGTGGTGAAGCATGTAGAACCATGGTATGTTCATGCCTAGCTGAAAACCCTCCGAGACTATTTGTGCTAGATAGCTTGGTTCCTCTATCTGAACCACTATGTTTTGCCCATTGAGTTGTAGACTTATGCTCAGAGCATGCCCCATTAACCCGTGATCCAACCATAACTGTGGAACATGGTTTTGTTGTATGGGCATCATTGAGTAGAATAAAGGAGGTTTGGTTGCATTCAATGGAGGAACCTCCCTTGCGTTGTTTCGTGCATGTTGGTTCTCCCTTATCCACACGTTCTTTTTTGCTCCGTGCATTCTCCTGATCTGGTTGTATGGTGGTAGTCTTGGCATTTTGGCCTACTAGTGTAATGTGTTGGTATTGCTTAGCTAACTCCTTTGCTTGATCTTGCCCAAACGAGCTGATGTTTAAATTATTTTTTGTTAAAGGTGCTATGTTTATAGTGTGTATATTGATCCAGTGGTCCTTGTTTTGGTGGCTGATTTCCCTTAAAATTTATTTGATAGTGACTATTATTTGAATCCTTGTCTCCATGTTCTGTAATAAGGTGTACTAAAATGGTTGTTTAGGGGAAGGTTGTCCAATTTGAGGGGCAGGGTCTTGTCTCCCATAAATGTAACGTTGCTTCCTCAAAGCTTGAGATTGTTTTAATGTCCATAGAGGCTATGAGGTCTTTTTTTTATTGCTTTCTAGGCTGGATTTGATCAGAGAGTTAATGCAATTGAGGTCTTTAGTTTGTCCTATGATTGACTCTTTAAGGCTAGCTTGATTTCTAGGTTATAAGGTATTTACTATGTCCAATTGTATAAAGGTATTTTTTGGCTTATTGACGAGCAAGCTTTGTTTGTCTTCTAGGCAATGGTCTGTCTTTTGGATCTTATGGTTGTTAGGGTCATTTTTTATTGGGGTCGTGTCAAGATTTATTGGGTTGATAATTATGCTTTGACTAGCATGGTTAGAGCCTAATGTTTGAGGTTTCTTTGTACCCTTTGGATATTCATGTTGTGCTTGGGTAATGTGAGGCTTTGACTTATATTCTTTCCATGTATTGGACGAGCTTATCGATCTCTTCTCCATCTGGTAGGACGTGCCCGCCATTGTTGTGTTTTGGATCCTCTTACCCCCATGTTTAGTGTGATTGTTTCTGAAGGTTGCACTTCCCACGCTTGGCTTTGGTTTTCTTTTGTGTGAAATAATTGTCCATTGATCCAATTTGTTGGTTAGTTCTTTCATATCGTTAGCATTTTTAGCAGGCTCATCATTGCTCGAGTACGCTGCCTGGGTCTTTTGAATTGGTCATGAATTTTGGTTGTGCCCTAAGCGACCACAGCTTGTACACAATATGTTGAAGCCTTCATATGTAACCATTTGGGTGTGTCTACCAATTATTACATGGTTTTCAAGGGATTTTCTATGGGTACTAACACACAAAGTCTAGCATATTTGCCCCTTAACGCTGAGGTTGTACTAACATCAGTACGAATTAGGCTCCCTAGTTTGTTTCCTATTAGTTGAAGTATATCATAATCGTAAAATTTCGTGGGTAGTTCAGGTAGTCTTGCCCGTATAGCTGAGTATGCTAGTGAGGCTGTGGATGCAACAAACTTTGATTCCCATCTTCTCACTGTCAAGAATTGATTTCCTATGAACCATAGCCCTTCATGAAGAACTTTGTTATAGTTTTCCTCCTTAATGAACTTGATCATAGAATAGTCATATCCTAGGTCGATTAAGTAGATAGGTTATGAAGGTTTCCATATATCGTGAAGCTTTTGCTGTAAAAATTGAAAACCTACTCTTCTTCCAAAGTTTTTTATGATTAAAGCATTGGACCAATTTTTATAAATTTTTTCCTTATCTGACGAGGATATGGTAATGAAGACATCCGTCTCAAGAGTAGTTTCGGATTTATCTTCTAGTACGAGG